>JAJIYU010008140.1:0-18336 GCA_030144865.1 Tinospora cordifolia | reverse complement strand
AAAGGCGTAGTGATAGCCTGATTCCCTGACGACTCCTGTCCCAGTTTCTTTTTGGTCTTCTCTTTTTCATTGAGGTTGGTCATAGTTTTGTACTAGTCAAAATGGTTGAATGTGTATTTTGGATAGACTATGTAAATGAAATGCTATCGTTTGAATTATTGCTTACTTTGGTTTTAATGATTTCAATCATTCTGATATCGTCTCATCACATGAGGTTTGCAAAGATGACTTAACAGCGGTTGGGCGAACTCGTCCTGGTGAGAGAGTTCCGTCAGGCCGCTGTGCCGGTTGGGCCGCCCTTGACTCTGGGAAGGGGTCCCGACAAATAATTAGACACTAGTATACGGGATTTGGAAAAGAAGAATTGATTCTTACAGCATTAGTATATAGAGATTCTTTTATTTTTTATTTTTTTTGTTTTTTGGTAAATAATAGATTCTTTAATTTTTTATTTTTGGTTCAAACCATTTACAAAAATAGGTATATGGAGATTAGTGAATTTTACAGCATAAACTTGTTCTTGTAAAATGGATCGCAACATTGTTATTACTTTAGTATGCAATTAATCACTGTGTTATAGAATCTAATAACCTAGTATACATAGTGTGTATGTGAATAACATTTGTATACAATAGGATATATAGGCGTTGGTTGATAATATGTTGCAAAATCTAATAACTTGGTATACATAGTGTATATGGAGAGAACTTTTGTATACATTTATGATATTCATATATGTCACAAAATGGTATTTATAGTGCATACAGTGTGTAATTTCTGTATATAATTAGCATAAAAATGATTCACATAGTTGATACAAAGTGTATAACTATAGTATAGTTTATTATAATCACATTGGTAATGAGCTATATTTTAGGATTTCAAAAAATTGTATGCGGTGAGAATGACATATATTTACGCTGGTAATGAGATATATAACTGTTGTATACATACAATGTATAGATGATTCAAATACTGGTATATAGTGAGTATGTCATTTGTATACAATTAGACATTAGCAGTCTGAAGTGAAATATGTTGTAAAATGATGGAAAAGTGGTATACTATTGTATAATTCAAGTATACAATTTGGAAAGTAAGAAACTATACCATCATATATGTTGTTATATGATATGATCGAATAGATATGCACTATGTATAGTATACGGATACAGATAATATATTAAGCATTGTAAATCATCATATGTGTTGTTAGATGTTCAAAAAACAATTAGTTGATCATTTTTTTTCTTTTTTTCTTTTTTGTAGACTTAATGGACTATATACCAATTTTAACCTACCATGATGGAATGTGGATGGTTGAAACCAAATATGAGAATTTCAAGGTAGATGGAATATTAATACCAAAATTTGCAATTATATGTGATAGGCTAAATATAAATTTAGTTCAAAAGAATTTGGATATTACATGTCAAGTGCAAGAAGGATGTGCTTACTTGGTGATTAATGATGATATGGGGTTGCAGTTCCATTTGGAATTAAAAAAGAATTATTCAAATTTTAGAAAATATCCTTTGTGTATGGGCATAGTGGATATTTGGACATCACATTATATGATTGAGAATGAGAATAATCATGAACTATGTGAAAAAGTGATATATGACAATAAACATTCAAATTTCATGCAGGGACAACTACTTAAGGACAAGGAGACTTTGGAAACAACAATTTGGGTTCTTTGCAATCAATAACAGCTTCCAATTCAAAGTGATTCGATGTTGTAAAGAAATGTATACAATGAAGTGCTTAGATGACACATGTACATGGGAAATGAAAGCTTCTAAAAAAGGAAAAAGGAGCATGTTTAAGATAAGGAACTTCAATAATGTACATACTTGCCCCATTGATGTAAGGGTTGTAACCCAAAGACAAGCAACCTCAAGTATAATTGGAGATTTAATAAAGTCAAAATACTTAAATGTAAAGACAGTGTATACACCACAAGACATTATACAAGACATGAACAATGATTTTGGCATCAAAATAAATTATGTCAAAGCATGGAGATCAAAGAACATTGGAAAAATTGAGAGTGAAGCCATCAAATTCATAATCTAAGTTACAAAACTATCTCTACATGCTTGAAAAAACAAATCCAAGATAAGTGACAGCAATGAAGATTAGTGATGATAGATCATCCCAATATGTATTCATGGCTTTGTATGCATCTATCAAGGGTTGGAATCATTATATCCCAGATTTGGTGGTGTATGGAACATTTTTAAAATCGACACATGGAGGAACATTAATTACTGCATCAACATTAGATGTGTCAGGTAAAATTTTTTCACTAGCATTTTCAGTTGTGGATTTTGAAAACGATGCTTCATGGACATGGTTTTTTATGAGATTCAAAGATACATATGGTAGTAGACCTAGAATGTGCATCATATCAGATAGGCATGACAGTATACAAACAGCCACAACATTGGTGTATCCGGGTGTTAGCCACTACGCGTGCATCTTCCATTTACTAAGCAATTTGAAAAGTAAATTTAAGAAGCATCCTGGTAGAATTAAAGAATATTTCATTCGAGTAGCAAAAACATATACAATAGAAGATTTCAATCAAAACATGAAAGAGTTGGATAATGTAGACAAACGTATACAAGCATATTTGATAAATCTTGGATTTAAAAAGTGGTCTCGTATATATTCCATAGATAACAGGCACTCAGTGATGACTTCAAACATAGCAGAATCCTTAAATGCAACAAACACAACTACAAGAGAACTCCCAATTTACACATAACTTAAGTATTTGAGATCATTGGTTCAAGGCTAGAGCTACAAAAATTGAAGATGTGGGTTTTTAAACTAACTTGTCTTTCATTATAAGTTGCTTGTATCGCCTATGTATATCTAATGTATAGAAGCATTATCTTTTTATGCATTATCTACTATTTTTGGAATTATAATATGTTTTTTATAATATAAGGGTGTTGTTGTGATAGGTTAGAGGATGCAATGATGAGATATATATTGTATATGAATATGGAATGAGATATACAGTAAACATAAGGGAAAGGACCTGCATCTACAATAGATTCCAAATGGATGAAATTTCATGTTCACATTCACTTTGCTATTATAAATGATAAGCGCATGGACCCGTACAAATTTTGTTCAATTTATTACACCAAGAAAGCATTGCTTGCTAGTTATAATGAGACCATTTATTCCATAGGAGGGGAAGCAACATGGAATATACCACAATAGGTAAAGGATGAGATTGTGTTACCACCAATTGGAAGAATCAGAGTAGGAAGGCCAAAAAGGAGAAGGTATAAATCAGTTTGGGAATCTAAAACAAGTATAAGCTACAGGAAATGTGGCCAAAAGGGACACAACAAAAGACACCCCAGCTCTCAGTTTATCTCTCTCTATGCGACAAGTCATCAGGGTCGCGAGTGAAGACGGTGCGCCCATCCAGCAGGAGATGTCAGGCTCGAGTCGATCGCCAAGAGCTAGAGGCCACATGGTTCTTTCTCATTCTGTCTGTCTCATGCTTCAAAGCTTTAATTTTGAATAGGTTACGAAATCAATTTAAAATACACAATGATCATTAAAATGTCAATTCTTTTTGTCAGTAAAGTGATATTCATCAAGAAAAAGTATGCAGCAGTTCGAAATACTTATAAATTCAATATGAAAATATTGTTTAGAAAGAGATACAATAAGGCTATGGCCAAGTTTGATACATGCCAAAATTTACAAGTAAGACAGTTTAAAAGATGGATGGCACATGCCCAATTCAAATCATTAACAACAAAATGATAAAATATTAAACCAAAAAGAAAACAGTGATAACCTCCCAGTGAGGCCTCAACCAAAATGATGGCCTCACATCACTGGTCTACTCCTGAGGTGTCAATGATGACTTATAATAAAATAATGGGGTGAGCTCGAAAGCCCAGTGGATCATACAGAACATCATTAGTATTATTCAGACCAAAATACAAAGCATGCAAACACTTTGATTACATTAGGGTGTTTCAAACACTTCATTTTTCATTCTGTCGGAACGCAAACCGAAAGAGCCCTGCTCTCAGTGTCCCCGTGTGGTCTGGGAGCGAATCCGAGGGTAATGCCCAAGGGTCGGTTACCTTTTGGGACCTTGATCTAAGAAGAGAAGTCCGCAGTGACTCTCCATCTGAAGACACAATCAGCTGTCGTAGTTAGCTCGGGTAGGGACACCCACGATGACACCCAAAGGCTAGTCATCATCGCAATACGTGGAGTTACTAAATCTTAATTTAATCTTCTTTCGTTTAACATTTCATCTCAATTCATGTATGAAAATCATTCATCACAAATATTATTTCATAGTACATGCAAAATAAATGCATAAAACAATCATATGATTTGACTATAACTATCATCCTCTTTGTCATCTACGAATGTGATCATCACAAATACAAAACAATCAGCATGTAAACCCATCAATCAAATCAATGGTTACATAAGAAACAATCCTAGCATGCTCCTAAGTACTCATTTTAAAGTAGACAAACATCATGTTTGGTATTAAAGTCCAAATAAAAGTCTTGAGTATAGTAATCACACCCACATTGTATCTCCTTCCCTTGTATCTTTGCCCCTTGTCTTGCTTGCTTTAGATCTTCAATCTATAAGGTTTTTATACCTAGGTTTTTGTGAGTCTAAAGCATTCATAACATATCCAAAATCATATATTTATGTCCCTTACATATGTATTTCATGGCCTACACAAGGCCAGAATGAAAACAAGATAAAAGACGGGGCACACGATTGATTACTGCAGTAATGCTTCGCATTAGCACAATTGCCATAATGAGCAACATGTGTTTAACACTTCAATACACACTCATTAGGCTTAAAACATACATCAAACTAATAGAAATCTATATACTTTAGGGTCCTACGCGTTTTCGCTTTGTTCCTCACTAGCGTGAGGTCTCGCAACACTTAAGAAAAATGATTTATAATGTTAAGAAAAAAAAAGATTTCAAGTAGAGTTTCATGATTTACCTTAGCACAAACAGTTTAAAACATCAACTCGAATCCACTCTTGTTGATGTTGCTTGGTAAATCTAAGCTTGAGAATGGGTAGAAAAGGTTTGAATGAGCTCAAGTCACCCTTAGAACTCAAAAGAAATGTTAAGAAACAAGATTGGAAGGTTTGGTTAGGATTTAGGTAGGGACAATATCAGTACGTCGTGGGGCCAAATTGTTAAAATGGTATCAGAGCAGCTCTGTGTGTACCGGAGGTGTGAATCTCGAGGACGAGATTGCTTCCAAGGAAAGTGGATTGTAATATCCCACATTGGTCTGACTCCAGGGGATTCTTAGGCTAAATGTACATTCGAGGGTGTCTTATTATGCCGAGCGCTTTTAGGAGACTCAGGTTCGAGTCTTATCAAGAACAAAACCCTGCACCTAGTCAGTAATGGCTAAGGTGGGGACAATATCGATACATAGTGCAGTCGGGTTGTTACGTACCAAAGTAATTCTATAATTACCACGGTCACCGACTGCGATGACCAAGGCGACACATTTCTTTCTATTTTTTGGGTTTGTCCAAGATTATCGTGGTCATTAACTTTCATTACCATGGTAACCAGTGAAATTTTGGCTTTTTTGCATCTTTTCTTTGCTAGTTCTCGTGTTTTCTGCATTTATATCAATGTTATATTTATTTTAAGTTTATTTGGACTCATTCTATATGGTTTTTAAATATCTTATAATTTTCTTATTTATTTAATTAATTATTTTATTTTAACTATTCACTAGTAACATGGAGGTCTTATAGACTTTTGGGGTATTAGAAAATCAGTTTGGGAACCTAAAACAAGTATAAGCTATGATAAATGTGGCCAAAGGGACACAACAAAAAACATGTAGAAGTGTTCCACAACTCTAGACATTCTTTCGTATTTTTTTTTCTTTCATATTGTTAATAAGTTTGTCAACCGTTTCATTTGTCAATGGTTATTGAATGAGTAAAAATGATGTTATTTGCATTCAATGTGTCATTATCTATAGTATAATATAGGTATTATGTGAGAATACTGTGAGACTATCGCATGTCTAACATAGGTATAATAGATGAATAATATATGATAACGTGATATCAGCATTCAAAACTGCAATTTTGGTGTTAAAGCATGTGTAATGTAGGTATAACATATGCATAACAAGTGCATACCCTTGATATTAGTTTTTACGAATTGCATTGTTGGTCTTATTTTCAAGTAATATTGAAATAGCATTCGAATAATGTCAAAATAAACATGATAATTACCTCATTTGTAAATTCTTTGCATTCAAAGTGTCATTATCGATAGTATAATATAGGTATAAGTAATGAATAATGTTAGCATATTGTCTAAATAATATAAGTATAACAGCGTTATATCTGTTCTTGGTATCATATCGGTATCATGAATGAATAATGCATGTATACAAATTCGAATGATGTGTAACTGTTTAGGTAACATATCTGTTCTAGTATCACATTAGTACAAATTTCGAATGATCCATGTATACAAATTTGAATGACGAAAATGCAACATGATAATCTGTTTTTCATATCTTATTAGTATCACAAACGAATAATGCATGTATACAAATTTGAATGACGTGTAACTATTCAGGTAATATTTGTTATGGTATCACACTACTTCCGAATAAGCTGTGTTTATAGATTGGAATGACGAAAATGTCGCATTCTATCTATTCTTGGTATCACGAATGAATAATGTGTGTATACAAATTCGAATGACATGTAACTATTCAGGTAACATATCTGTTCTGGTATCACATTGGTATAACTTCTAAATAATATGTGTATACAGATTTGAATGACGTGAATATAATGCAATACTTGTTTTTGGTATCATATCGTTATTACCTACGAATAATGCGTGTAGACAAATTCGAATAACGTGTAACTGTTCTGGTATCATATCTATTCTGGTATCACATTGGTGTAATTTCCTAAAAATCTGTGTATACAGATTTGAATGACGTGAATATAGCGCAATATTTGTTCTTGGTATCAAATGGGTATCACTTACGAAAAATGCATGTATAAAAATTTGAATAACATGTGTAACTCGTGTATAACACCACAATAACTATTCCACTGGTATAATATTGGTATAGTGTGTGAATAACATGATAATAAGATGTGAACTTTGTTCAGAACACGATCTGTTGCTATCATTTTTTGAATAAAATATGTATAATGTGTGTATACAATAGGATAGCAATGTTCAAAACTGATTCAAAATCAAACAATCTGCATCAAAAGACAAAATCAAATGAAAAAAATTCATATAATATTACAAATGATCAAAGATGATGTAACAAAGTCACCTACTGTTTATCATTACAACTCTGAAAAAATCAATTTTGGTATTACACTTGTTCAAATATAAAATCCAGTAGAACTATGATACAGATTGAGACAATTTCTTTCATTCTTCACTTAATCACCTGCTGTGACTGTATCCTCCTATCAACATTATGCCAACTTGTAACTTCAAAATCACTCTTGATGCCTTCATTTTGTTTAAATCTACCATGCTTATATAATAGAACTGTCAATCTTTTCCTATAATTCACCACATCAAAGTCAATTGGGATATTTTTTCTATGGCAAAAAATTCGGCAAAAGATAATATAAAAATTTCACAATCACTGTCAACTTGTGCAGGTAAATTATCAACAAATGACACTTTGAAAGGATTTTTTTTCCATGTTGTTCTTTCAGGTTGTCTCTCAAGGCATAAAATCCAATCATCTCAAGGTATAAAGGTAGAAGTATATAATAAATATTAACAGCCTCTTTCGATGTAGCATCAGCAATAGGAGAACACAAGGAATTGTATACGTATGTGCAACCTTCAACGATACCAATGCGACCAAGAATCCAATGGAATGCAAATACAACATTAATAGGAAAAAGGACATGGTCAACATCAGCCCACAGAGTGTTGTAGTACCTTTAGTGCTCCAACATATACTCTAGAATCATCTGTATCATCCTCTAATGCAAACATTGATCCTTTGTCATGTTGGTATCTTTTGTACACAGATTGCAGCTTTTGATCAAAGAAGTTGTCTGTAGTTGTAAATTTCATCTTTATATTTTCATTATACTTATTTTCTTTCACAAGTAATATCAAAATTACATCTACATGCTGCTAACACAAAAGTTAACAAAAAAATTAAATGTCAGATTACTATGTATAAACTAGAGTGAACTATTGAAACATAAATAAATAGTGTATAAATATGAATGTATGCAAACTACAATAAGTATACTATTGGAAACACATATCATAATATTGTTATAATTTTAGTGCAATGTATGTATACATTTATTATAACAGTTTGAAACAATAGACTATCAGAATAGTATTAGTATAATATCTGTACAATATATGTATACAGTCCCCGTAATAGAGTTTAAAGCATAACAAAATGTAGATGATAGTGGTATAATTAAAGTATAAGATAGTTATACATTCATTATAACAATTTTCAAACATTATACTATTAATATAATATTGGTATAATATCAGTATAATATAGGTATGTATAATTACAAAGTGCTCAAAAAATTAAACTTACAGAGGAGGATATCAGCTGGCCTAAAGTGAACAATACGTAAAACCATTCTTTTTCAGCAATTGCAAAATCAAAGATAGGATTTAATGTGTTATCACAATCATTGTAAATTTTTTTCCTATATAAACATATAGATATTAATCAAAATTCTCATAAAATAAACGACAATACATTTAATTGTAATCCAAAATAGATTTCTAATAAAACTTACTTGCTGCACTTCACTTGAACCTGTTGAATCCATTCTACAAACTCAGCTACAACATTGTTATTCAGATCTTCAACTCGATAGATGTCTAAAGGGAAGACTCCTTTTACAATCTCCTCTACTTTATGCTTATATGGTATTATATTTTTTTATGAGATGTAAATGTATTTACAAAAGGAGACTGCAAGGTTGCAACAGGACGTCTCTCCCTTTTATTGAGTGGAGAAGCTAGAAGAAGTGGAGTGCAAACTTCAATTGAGAGAACTAAAGTCGCAACATTCACTACCGACTCAACTATATTCTCGATGATGGCGTCTCGGTCACATTCAAGATTTAAAAATGATTTCAAATCATCAACATCTAAAAATTAAGTCAAGTCATATAAATGAGAAACGTTCTAAAAGCAGTAAAATTAATTTAGTTAGAATTATATAAATTACAAAAGCATACTCTTGAATAAAACAAAATGATTATGTTCATGAGCTTACAACATCAGGTGCAGCATAGTCCCTTGATTTTTTTCTTACTGCTATCACCTTTACTACTATGTGAATCAGCCTTTAACATGAAAAGATACAAAATCAATGAGTAATGAAAATAAGTGTAATGGCAAATCACAATCCAAATAAATAGTTCAACAATACCTTCTTCTTTTTTGTATATTGTAAGAGTTGACCGTCTTTAAAGCTTGTTTGTAGTGCAATATTCTTTCTCAAAAACATCTTTGTCGTTGTTGTCAGCATCATTATTCTTAAATGACTTCAAACTCCGACAAGGTTCATCGTCATCAATTTATACTCCCCTTGCAGATTCTACATTATCGTCTTCATTTTTATGTACATTCACATTTGCAGAAGAAAACTATAAGACAAATAGAAAATTAATGAATAAATAGAGGTATACAATTGGCATAACATCAGAAAAAACAAGCAAATAGAATAAATATTAATAATAGTGGTATATTTATAGTATATTAATAGAATAGCAGTGTTATATTCCAACGACATTCTAGTATATAAGGGTATACAATTGGTATAACATAAAAATGAGGAAGCAGACAGTATAGAATAAATATATGCATAGTATAATGTTGGTATATAAATGGTATAGAATTGGTATATTACATTGATAAACAAACACAAAGAGGTTTTGAAGCTTGAAAAATTTACCTTTTTAAATTTCTTTGATATAACAAAAAATTCTTCAAAAATTTTTGCAAAATTATCTTCCATCTTCATAGATAGATCTTTTATTTCTTTTCGTATCTCACGTTGCCTTCTGCACAATTTATTGAGAATGGCAGAGATATATATAGAACAATGATTAGTCATAGCTTTTGTAACACCCCAACCCCTGTATCTTTAAGCAGTGTATATGGCCACCATTCTCTTGACAGTGGACTTAACAAAATGGTGGGTTGAGCTGGTGCTACATTACAAGTGACACACACTTGTTCTTTTCTTTTCAATATCTTGTGCCTTTGTATAAAATTCAACAATATAAAATTTTCAATAAAATCAAGGCAAATTAAAAGAGATAAAGAAATTCAAACTATTTTATTCATAATAAAAAAATTGAAAGTACTAGACCTTTCAAAACGAACTAATTGTTATAGCGGAAGACTTCAAAATACTTTTTAGTAGAAAAACATAAAACTTTGGGCAACATGTCCTAAAAACTCAAAGAAATGATACTGTAGAAACTTTCTAAGAAACTATCTATATTCATCTGCCCCATGGATTTCATGTTCCTGAAAAATAAGAAAGGAAGAGTGAGCACATAGCCTAGTGAATCCTTTTCGAACAACCATCTTTCATATTCAAACTCATAATACAATCATAATTCAAACACTTGCAATCATTAGGCGTTTCAAACAACAATTTGTTTAAGTCGAGTCTCAGACCAAAAGGGTTTTTAATCCCTTGATGTTCTTAACTAAGTAAATAGGGCCCACTCGGCATCAATCCATTAGTGGTACATGTCGGCATCAACCCGTTACACATGGTGACCCACCAGTGGTACACGACCCTTAAGTACTTAGGTCTGAAAACCATATGACCTAACTCATATGAAAAGAACATCCATAGTGTCGCCTTGATCACTATGATGGTACGTGGTTATTATCTCCATCGTCTTAGATTAATTCTCATATCATAATCTCATAAATTAAACCTCAGAATATGAAATTAAACTAAATTCAGAATATACACCGTCAATTCATGAATCACTCATAAAACATGCATCATACTATAATTTTAAAGCCTAAGCATGATATTAATATGGCATGGATGATATGATTGCTCAAACATGAATCAAAACTGAAATTCTAAAATAAACATTTAAAATTCTAGAACTGAAATTGAAAATCTTTAAATTTAGTGAAAAACACACAACAATGAGCATGCCATGAAATTAAATAAGAACAGAAGGGTGTTCTAGAAATCACTTTCACCTTGTGACGCTTTCTTCTGAAATTTCGGCAGTAATTTCCCCCACATACTAGTGCCAATGAAGATCACCCAACTTAATTCTCCAATTCGAGAGAAGAACTTCTCACTCACACAAAAAGGGAAGATGGGAAGAGGTGCCAAGAAGAAGGCTTAAAGAAAACAAGAGGAAAATTCAACTCTTATTTTTGGAATGAATGAAATTGAGAGCCTAGGGGGTTTATATAGGTTTTCAAATGGAGAAAATTAGAAAGTTTTGAGTTTTCTTTAAATAAAACACTCTAATTCTCCTTAATTTCGTACTTTCTAATTTTTAGAGCAAAATATGTATTTTTAAGATTTTAGAAATAATTTTTGGAATTAGAAACCTATTTTTTCAAAATTTTTAGCTAATTTTTCGATAATTTTCGTAATTTTTCTTGTATTTTATATTTCGATTCCTAGGATTTTCCTCGAAACACGCATACGAGTTTGATCTGGGTCTTTGGATTGATCTCGGATCAATCAACAGGAATCGGACCTTTGATCTTAGTTGTTGGATTTTCCTTGAGCGTATCAACATTTCACGATTAATCCAAACGACTTCGATCTGGACCATTAGATGATCCTCGAGAGCAGCACCGTTCGCGATGTATCCAAAACGACTTCGATTTGGACCGTTGGATGATCCTCGAGTGCAGCACTGTTCGCAATTAGCCAACTCGGCTTTGATCTCGATCGTTGGATGATCCTCGATCACGGTGTGCGGATCTTAGTTCGCGATCAACGAATTATGTTCTGTCTGCACGATCATCCTCGAGTTTCGTATGCAATCTCTGGCCGTTGGATTTTGATGATCCGGTGCACCCGGGCGTTTGTTTGGGTTTTAATCCTGTTCATTGGATTTTTCCAAATCGATTGTGGACCGTAGGATGTATTTTAAGTTTATTTTTTTGATTTTTCAGCCGAATTTCTTACTTTCTTTTCGGCTTGTTGCCAAATCTCGATCCCAATTGACTTTCTAATCTTGTTTTCCTCAAAAATTACACATATCCTTGTATTTTTGGCTATGATATCCCATAATATACATTATATTCATATATTTTCTTCTAAAAATTCTTTAAATTGATTTTTATTCCTCATTTGGGTAAACTATGACTTGCCAAAATTCTCATTCGTCAATTCCGTATGATTTTCTAAGTGAAAATTCAAATTTCATATGAACTTTTCGAGATGTTACAGCTTTATAGATAGAAGGTTGTAAAATATATTTAGGAATTTGTGGATCAACAAAATCATCATAATTTGAAAAATGATGTTGCCCCAAATCCTTTTTAGCAACATCAATCTTATTATTATCTTCTACAAGCAAGCCATCAATGGTTGGCACCAAATTATTGAATTGAAAATAGACAAATATGAGACTATAAGAAATGTGAAAACAAAGAATGGTATAAGATAAACAAATAAAATATAAATATTATGTATATCATATCTTCAAATGAAAAATACTTTATTAACAAATAAACTATTCAACACCTTCTTAACACTCTTGAAATTGGGTTGCTCAATAGCAGTCCAATTTAGTATATGAGGATATCTATTCAAGCGTTGGATGGCATACTTACCATCAGCATTGAGGAAACATTCGTAAAACCAAACTTGCAGTACTATTGGTAAACCAAGGAGTCCGTACATAACTGGATATCTACCCTTCCTAGCTTCTTCATGTTTCGCATTCATCAAAAAAATTTCCTTCATTGAATCTAATGTACACTCAAAAAGATCCCTATCCTAGGGATAATTCAAAGCTTCACTAGTTTGTACAAGCTCAAAATCGACTTCATTTACCAACTTGTCATTTTTGTGAGCAAACAAAAAACAATGGATGAAGAATGACATTTTAATCTTGACAACATCATCATCATTCTCTTTGCAACGAGTTATAAATGCCTCATATATATATTGTTTATTGATCTTTTTCATCCCCTTAAAGTATTTATTCTTCAAAATATTACCTTCAACGCCAACTGCAAGGCTTCTTGTATCTCATTTGCAGTTCAACCCCATGATCAATGCAACTTCAACTATGAAGAATTTCCCAATGATGTTGTTGAACTTGAATGCCAAAACAAAATTTTACTTTGAACAATCTCTCCTAATAATATATTATGTACTGTAATACCTGAAATTTTAAGTGTCGTAATACCCGAAATTGGAGTTTAAAACACCTTTTATTGGTGCATTTACGTATATATAGATTTTTCATTGATATGCAATTAATTCATTGGCATAGAAGTATATAGGGATATGCATTAATTGATATTAGACATATAAAAATATTGGGTAAATATACTCCTCTCTATTTGAATAAGAAAATAATATTTTTAGTATGATATTAATATAGAAAAGTATGTGTTTAAAGTATTAATTAGATGCATTCATGAAAATAATATTTTGTTTAATATGATAGTAATATATATAGAAAACTACATGTGTAAAGGAAATGCATTCATAAATGCAATATCTTATTTGGTGTGATGTTAAGGTATGCATATATAGGAAATGATAGTTCCACATTTAAAAAACAAAAACATTAGTTGAAAGATGGCTCCATATAAACCTCCCTACTCTACCCTTCTCATTCATCCTAAAGCGAGAGTTGAAATTCCTCTTGCTCTCTCTTTGTCTCCTTCTTAACAACCTTAGTCTTAGTCCTTCTTTCTCTTGAGCTATTCTAAATAGCTTGTGAAGTAGTAGTAACTAAGTGCTACAAAAGTTAGGAAGCGATCTCGAGGTAAATTTCTTTCCTTTCTTTTAATTTATTATTTGGACTTAGATAATGCTTGCTTGTTTGTTAACTTGATTTTTATTCTTGTCATTTGTATTTATGCCTTTCAATTATTATGTTGCTTATGACCAAGAGAGTATGCTCTGTAGTTGCGTCTTGCATGATCTTCTACATCAAAAATCGAAAGTCAATATGAATGTTATACTGTTAGAGCTATTATTTATCATGCATCAACATGCTGTTTATGACCAAGAGAGTATGCTCTGTAGTTGCGTCTTGTACGATCTTCTACACTAGAAATTGAAAGTCATTGTTTAAATGTTATACTGCTTGAGTGTTTAAATACTGTTGAAATGTTTATTTACTATGCTATTGCACACAAAACTAAGATTAAATAAAAATCTCAACCACGTACCGGCACTGAAATTCTCCGTGTGTGTTACCAGTTTTTTTTTACTGGTTGTCTTGTTTGGCACCAGAGTGGACTGGGTTTTCATGAGTAATCCCACTCCACAAAGAAGGGTTTGAGTTTCAAAATTGATCTCTCTCTTTAAATTTGGAACACAGAGGTTAATCCTGTTCGGTCTAAACTACAACTGAAACAATATATTGGTTGAATCGATTGAATCTCTGAAAGTGTTTGATATGCTTGCATTGTTTGGTTAAAATAATGAATTAAATAGATAGAATGATTCACTAGGCTTTTTAGCTCACCCCCCTATTTATCACATTTTAGGAAATTAACTTATCAGCCAACATGGAGAATTGATTGTTTTTTTTTAATTGTAGGGCATGTAGGCCCAAGCTAAATTACTTATTTTAGTTTTGAATTTATTTTCGCTATAATGGACCATGTACACAGAAATTTAGAGTTAATCAATAAAGGATAATATATTATCATGTCATTTTGTACATAAACTAATATACACAGGAACCCTCATGGATTTGGGGTCTAAGAAGAAGAATAATGTAGCACGGGCTCGTCTCCCGAGCGGCCCAAGATTATTGATCAAAGAAAATTAAAACGTCAAATGACGTAGAAGATGGGGCACATGAGGACGGGGTGTTACATGTACTATCTGAGGTTGACAAATCAACGGATTTGTGTCAAGAAAATTTCCAAAACATGTATTCCTAAACTTTGACAATTGAATGTCTATCAACTTTGATTTTAGCATGTTTGTTGTGCCTAAATTGGTGTGGAAACCAACCCTAACAAAGTATCTGTCTTGAGGGTTCACAATGTATTGAAATTCTTGCAAGTCACACTATGTTATTATTAAGAAAAACCACATCAAGCGCATTCGAACATCTTTGTAACTTAGATCTATATGACTAGAAATAAGCAAAATAGATGAATGATAAGTTTCAGAGAAACACAATAAATGATTACAATAACCTAAGTTTACTGCACATTATTGTTGGTATGAGTATACAATAACCAATCATCGGTATACTAATAACCAATCGTCATGAATAATATCTAATTTACAATAACCGATCATTGTGTATACTTCTACAGAAAACATCATGAATAAGATCTAAGTTACAAAAATCAAACATCATGTAAATCTAGGTTTAGCGAACCTAGGTTTTGGCATACCATATGTATATTAATGTTAACTCACTAAGGAAGAACTACTTGATCAAACCAACATTATTGTTCCAAAAAAAGAAGTTGAACAAAAAAAAACGAGTAACTTGACTGGTTGTTGTCATCGTCTTTGTAAGTAATCTTCTTCATCATTATAACAGAATAACTCGATTGTAAGAATACAAAATAGTAATTGGTAGAATGTAAGTATACCTTGTTCTCAACTTTCACAATTTTAAGATTGGATATAGATTCGTCAACAATCTTCACATATTTTGTCATCTTCTTCATCATCGTAACAGAGTAACTCGAACAGCAAAGGAGGAGAAAAACAAAATTTAGGGTTGGAAAGAAAACAAGTTAATTTAAATGTTTGTAATGAATCGCTTCGCGCAACTTCTAAATATATATTCTGGTATTTGTAATATTATGTAACATTATACGATATACATGTAATATATTTGAAAAGTCACATACGTATATGTATTAAGTTAAAAAGTGAGACATTTTCTGTAATTTCCTCTAATATAATTTCTGGTTTTAAAAATTTAACTAGTGGATAGGTCCAAAAGTGGCATAACTATATTTGGATAAGAAGGTTGACATGAGATCAAGTTAGTTTGGTGGATTATCATCATCTTATGATAACTTTATCTTCATTAACAAATTGAACTCAAGATTAAGTGGAGAAAAAAAAAATTCATTCCTATCATCAAAGGTAGGGGTTTCCTTTTTTTATGTATCATTAAATAAAATTAATTAGTTAAAATTATATATATAATTTATTACATGTACATATTATTTTATTACATCTTCGCTTAGTTTTTTTTGAATAATTTAAGATATATATATATATAAACTATTAAATTAAATTAAAAAAAAATATTTATTTATTTATTTTCAGACTATTACAAATTAAGATTTAAAATTTTCAAGGCACTACAACTGGTAAGAACAGCGCATCATAAATTATAAAGGATAGTACCTTGCAACCCACAAGTGAACCACAACCTAATCCAAAAAATGATGAACTAAGGATAGGAAATATTAACAAACTCCAGGAATTGATTAAGGTACTAAAAGTTGCAACACATGAGGAAATATTAATAGGAAAATATTATTGATAAAAAAATACAATTAAAGAGATGCTTGTTTACATAAGGAAGAACAAGAATCAAAGGAATAATGATTCAACTTTGCTGCAAGACCATGACTCCCACTCAAAGACAAATCAAATGCTAGTCTACAAGTCTAGTAACAGTACTTTACATAATCCAACTCTTTTGACAATCTTGATGTTCCAACTGCTAATCATAAGGGAATTAGGTCTTTTACAAAATATCATTTATCGATTTGTGTCATATGAATGTTTATCACCATCTTTTATTGCTTTTACCTCACACATTTCCCTAGCGTGGAAATTCATAAAAATTTGCAAGATTCTCTAGTTGATTTCCAATGGAAAATAAGGTATTCTTGAGGAGATGACAACACTTGAGAATAACATTATCTGGGATGCAGTGACCCTACATAGTCGAATACAATTTAGATGATTTACTAGACGGGTATAAAGCTGGGTAATTAGTAGGTAAAAGACACACTCAAACTTGGTTGAAGAATATGCAAATTGAAAAAGATCTAAGGGAGAGGTTGGTTTGAGTAGTTCACTCAATCAGTAAAATAAAAACAAAGCTGTAGTCAGTGTCGGCCCCGAGTAGGAGCGCACAGGGCGATTGCCCTGGGCCCCCTATTTTGAGGGGCCCACTGGTCCACATATATTTATATGTATATATAATTAAAAAAAATAAAAAATTTACCCTAACTCATTCAAACCCTTAGCAAAACTGAAACAGTGGCTTCTTTTTCAAGTTTCTGATTTCTGCCCGCAGCCCACATCCAAGAAAAGAAAAACAAAACTGAGAAGAAGAAGAAGAAGAAGAAGAAGAAGAAGAAGAAGAGTTTTTCTGTCTTTGGCTTCCTTCTGGCTTCTTCAGTTTTACATTTGGCAAATTTGCAATTAGCTTCAATCAGCTTCCTTCTCTCAATCGGCTGCACATCTACTACCGCTGCACAGATTATTCAATAATTACGGTGTTTTCTTAAACTTATCTCGATTATTTGATATGTATATTAGAATTAAGATAATGTTTGTTTGTATTGTGTTTTGTTATTATATTACATAAGTTTTATAAATTTCTATTGTTGAATAAATATGGCTCCTAGAAAGTATGATTCCGGATATGAAAAAAGAAAAAAAAAAACAAAGACTAGAACAATTAAGGCAATCACAAAAAGGGGCCCTCGATAAGTTTGTCATGAAAAATTTAGATCATTCAAGTTATGTGGAAGAGTCGAAAGAAAATGATCATAATGAAAATTATAAAATTGAATCGGAAATTGAACAATTGGATGACTTCCAAGATTTTAGAGAAATTTATAATGATGAAACTCATGAGATTGAGCCGGAGATTGAAAAAATTGATAAAATTGATGCTTATGATTTGAATGAAAATATATTAGATCTTCAATTAAATATTTATGATCCACAACATTGGAATGATCTTGATAGTACAACTAGAGACTTAATAATAGAAAAAGGTCCTATAAGAGAAAAAGATTCTTACAAATATCCATTAGATGCTACTTTTAGACATTTCTCTTATTTGCATTATACTAGAAT
>JAJIYU010008139.1:0-18292 GCA_030144865.1 Tinospora cordifolia | reverse complement strand
GATTATTATTATTATTTGTATGTAAAATTCAAACTTAGACTTCTGATTAAAAAACATTGAGTTTTATTTACTCAAGTTAAATTTTATTGATAAAATATTATATTACTATATCCCAACCTATTTTTTAAAACTAATTCAATCTTACCCAAGCTTCAATAATATAAACAAAATTATATTATTTTGATATAAAGGTTAGAGATACATATGAAGTATTAAAGTTTGAACTAATAACAAGCACTATAGTTACAATGCTAATCATAAAATTTTTTCACGATTAAAACCATAATTATACTTAGAGTTACATCATCACATAATTTACATACAATTTTAAAAAATTTAATAAACTTAAACAATTAGCATTAAAAAAAAGAAAAAAGAAAAAAGAAAAAGAAACTACAACATAAGAGACCTGTGACCATGGGCATGCGTGCACTTGTTGAGTTTCCAAGTTAGTAGAATCAGGCACTGGGGAGACACTGAAGTGGAAACTGGGGTGGGCTTTTGAACGTTGAATATTGCAGTGTGGGAGAGAGTCGGAAAAAGAAGACAAGACGAAGAGGAAGGGAGAGTACAGTTTAGTGGCACAAAAAGGCGGTCATTAATTCCCACAACACAAGCGTCTCGTCTCTGAGTGTTTTACTGAACTCGGCGGTCACGTTGTTTTCGGGACCCACAACACCCAGGGCTCCATCCAATGGGGCTACGCTACGTGGTGTAATGTCACGTCCCGTTAATGATAGGATAGGATAGGCGCCTTCTTCTGAAAAGAAAAGCTTTTAAGTTTAGGGGAAAGCTAACTGCAACAAGCGAACCGTAAATAAATAAATAAGAGGAAATACCAGAACACACTCTCTTTCTCTCTCTCTCTCTCTCTCTCTCTCCCTCATTTATTCATCACTTCTCCTTCACCTTTGCTCGCTCACCTGCCTGCCACTGCTACTGCTGTTGCTGCCTACTAACGCGTGCGAGAACGTGCGAACACACTGACTCTCTCTTCTTTTCTTCACCATACATCATTGATGTTCTGTTAGATTTCTCACAATATTAATGAATAAACATTCTTCTGATTTCTCTCAGCTGAAACCAAGCGCGATTTTTCTTTTTGTTTATGTTCTTTTTCCTTTTTTTTTTTTGATCTGTATAACTCTTTTTAACATTCTCTTGGCTATAATTAACGATCTCCATTGATGTTTCCTTCGACATCCCTGTCATCACTAACTGTCCTTAGAACTTTTGTTTGTTAGATTGCTGCTTGAAGGCGCAGCTAGCTGCAACTTAAGCTGAAGAAATGGCGAATTGATCAACGGAACGTAGCTTTTGATCGTATCAATTTGTTATATTCGTATATGTACGTGTCTATAGATTTGAGATTTTAATGGAAGATATGTTCCGGATTGATCCTGGGGTGTCTTGTTCAGAAGCGGTTGTTGAGTTCCATAGTTTCGGTCCCGCGACTGGTTTTCAAGAACGCGTAGACAACGCCATTAACGCGAGTACTGCAACTACTGCGACTGCAACAGTAATACTCCCCTTCGAATCGAACGATAGCGAGAGTGCGAGAGGATCGTCGGAGATGCGCGAACTTATTAAAACTCAGATCGCCAATCATCCTCGTTATCCCAACTTAGTTTCTGCTTACATAGAATGTCGAAAGGTCGCGATCGATCGATCGTTTTCAGTTTCTTCTGCAACCGCCATTCTTTCATTCTTTATTTTTATTTTTATTTTTCTCTTTTTTGATCGATACTAATAAATGTAATTTTCTGTGTTACTGTATGTAGGTCGGAGCGCCGCCGGAAGTGGCGTCGCTACTAGACGAAATCAGCCGGAGTCGGCCAACGAGTGCCGGTGTTTGCAGCGAGATCGGCGCTGATCCAGAACTCGACGAATTCATGGTAGTATGAATTTTAAAACCATTTTTGATTTATATCAAATATGTATTGATAATTTCGTATTTTTCTTTGATGATCAATGCATAATACCATTAAATTAATGATTCGACGACGTTTGTTGTCGTGGTTTTGAAAGGAATCATACTGCAAGGTATTGCTAAAATACAAGGAAGAGTTGTCAAAGCCGTTTGATGAAGCGACTTCCTTCTTGAGCAACATCGAGACTCAACTCCTTAACCTCTGCAAAGGAATTCCTCCTGCAACCTCTGCAACTTGTCACCCAGGTTACTAGCGTTGTTCTAGACCCTCAACTGCTTTTCTCTTTTTAATGTTGTTTTTTTTTAGTTCCTCAAAATATTTTTTTAAACAGTTTTCGTTCCCTATGCGGGATGCTACTCGAAAGCCTAGCTCGTCTTGTACGTGCAAGAATATTTATTTCATATTTTTTATGCATAGAAATAGTGCAGCAAAAGTAAGATGAATCAAACAGTTTCTCGATGTGAACGTTCTTCAATACCAGGAATACCTAGATTTGTAGGTATCTTCTAGAAAGTTGGATTGCAGCGTGATGTTGAGAGTTAAAAATTACTTTTTTATTTGGGCTGCAGCTATTTTTCTATTGGATCTCATGTCTTGTCCCTTTAATTTTTTCTTGGGCTAATCGTGTTAATTTCTGTTTAACAATGATCTATTTGGGAACCCACGTTTAACATTGTGTGAAGAGTTGCTTGGGTATTTTGGAGGAGTTAGAAGCTTGATTAGATTCCGACTTTAGAAACGTGGTGTTCATAAACATTTTTGGTATTTATTTTCAGCGCACTGACCATTAAAGACATTGGATGCCTCGAATAATAACTCAATAACATTTGAGTGTACTTGCAATTATGCACACTTATAAGTTTAATTCCAATATGTAATATGTAATAATTGGGGGGATTTTCAAATCACTGCTCAGCTAGGAATTATTATTTGAGTAAAAGTCGAATGTCCTAGATAATGAACTGGTCATGCTTGATTTAGATTGAGTTTTTTATGAGCATGTTGGAGGAGGTGGTGTTGCAATGACGGTGGATTTCGAGTTGGATTAAGAACTAGGGCCGATTGTACAAGGAAGAGTTAATTAGATTATGAGCATGTATATTTGCATTCAGTTTAGTTTATTTTGTTTTGTTTAAAGCAGTAGTCTCCCTTAATTATTATAAAGAGAAAAATGTCAAAATAGAGATTATTAATATTTAAGGCTGCAAAGGGGCTAGGTTTGGGTAAAGTAATGAACCATGGAAAAAATATGAAGGCTATTGCTAAGGATGTGAACAATTACTGCCAAGAAAGTTCCAGAGTTCTATATGGTTATTATGTTTGTTGGATTTTAGCATAAAGCTAATGATTATGTCAATTGAATTCCTATAGCTAAGGATGGAGGAAAGTTTTCAACCGTATAAATAATGACCTGTAAGAATGTTTTAATAATTGAGAAATAATGGTTAGTTATTGCTTTACCGCCAGAAATATTTGATGATGCTTTTAGTTTTTTGCATGAAAGATTATTTAGATTATTGGCATGTGAAGACAATATTGAAATAAGTCTTTCCTCACAGCAATTATGAGTACTTGTCTTTATGGGATGTTTGCTGAACATCTGAGATTTTTTAAACTTGATAACTTGATTACATTGCTTTTTAACTTTTTTTTGCCAAATCGTTGATTGTAACTTATTGTAGGTGTCATATGATTCTTTCCTACAATGATTTCTTGATCTTTACTTTTTAGAATGTGCATATCACATGATGCTTTGTCTCATTACTTCATTCAAAATTTTGATATTTATCGAAAATATCAAGGCTCAAGGAATTCTAGGTGATTGTTTTACTTCAGGAGAAGTTATTGCAAATATGAATGTATAAAGCATTTGAACTTGTATGAAGTTTAATAGGAATTACAATCAATGTAAAAAGTCAAATGTTGTTTTTTGGTGAGAAGAGTATTGCTCCAATAGTAAGGCAATCAAAGTCTTTACTATGGACTTCTACCGATTTTTTTCTTTTTAAATGTTAGTTCTCTCTTGTATCATCATTGATGTTTGCCTTTACATATGGTTTATTAGATTTTTATGTAATGATGTTTATTGAAATTCTATGTTCAAGTATAATAATTTGAGTACAATTCTAAATATTTTTCAATTCCATCAATCTTATTTTATAAGCATGTTTTAGTCTTGTACTCTATTTCAAAGTAATCATGATGTATTAATTTTGTAATTGTAGACTGATTAAAATATATTAATGTAAAGATGCTTCTGCTATATTTTTAGGCTGGTTAAAACATTTTATTGACAAAGTTAATTTAACAAGTTTCAGAAAGTTCTTTTTTGAACTCTTGATTGGCTAGAAGCAAAATGATGATCATGATATATCATATTCATGAATTTTTTATGCTTGTACTATACCATTTGTATGCATACTCTTTTGCCATCTTTGGTGAAAATTTTTTTTTAATAGAAGCTGTAATGCAATATGACATGACGAAAAATAATTGAAGACACAGAAGAGGAGATTGTAAAAAGTATCAGCAGTATTAATCTTCTCAATAATCATTGTGTAAGTTCTTAATTATTTGTCAAGTTGGGTAAGTTTTGTCTGTTGTATATTTTTCTAATTGGAAATTATATTTTTAGGTCAACTTCATAATGAAAGTCGTTTTTCTTTTTTTTTTCCTTTCAAGCTAAAAGATGGGGTTAATTTGGAGGTATTGTTAAATCCTTGATATATTCCATACCCTGCATGGAAATATTGGTAATGTGGCATTTAGGTGTCTTCTGATCTTTTGTAACACGTACTAGAAGTATTAGTAAATGATTATAACTCGAGTTCATGTGGATATTGCAGTTGTTGACTAGACAATGTCAAACTTCTGGCGTTTCCATAGATGTAAAATAAATGATTATGCAGGATTTGATCCCACATTCATGTTGTGGCAGTTTTTCCTTGCTGATAAAAATATTTAGTAAATGATCATAATATTATAATACATGTAAGTATGTCTTTTAACTTCTAGCCCATAATATTTATTCTTCTAATGCTGAGCTAATTTGAAGATTGTTCATTGCTTTGCAAATAATTAATTGCACTAGTAAAATAAAATTAGGCCAAATATTCCTTTAGTTGATTGAGTGGCTTTTTGATAAATCAACATTTTTCTTTCCTCAGAGGAACAAGAAAATGTTTCACATCTAATCCAACCTGTGTGCTAATGGGAAGTGTTGACAATATAAAAAGTTTGACATTGAAATTTCTGCATAAATTAATTACGTACAACTTATTTTCACTTGAAAGTCTTTGTTTTTGATGTCTGTGTTTCTGTCTAATGGCATTGTAGTCAGGCAGGGACCAAATTTAGTTACATGGATTTGCAATGAAAATTTGTAAGTGGAGTTGTTAAATTGTTGGTCGGATTAATTGTTGATATGCCTGCTGGAATGTATTAATTTTTTGTTGAAAATGTTGGTCATGCAGTGGTGATTGTGTCTTTTTTTTTTTTTTCCTTTCCTTCTTTGGCCAGTACATATTTATTTCTTTTCCTAAGAAGTAAGAAATGCACAGCTCATTTTGGTTTGGAACCTACTTCACAATCCTTTAAGAGGCGTCCCATCTTATTAGCATGGGAAGAAGTCAAATGGTGACTGAAGAGGATAGATATTGCTACCATGTGGACATCTCAAGGCAGTATCCAATTGCTTTTTCTTCTTTCTGGTGGCGGATCTTTGCCAAACAAGTTACAAAATTGTACTTAAGTTTACATGACGATATAATACATCTTTACATCATGAGAAAACTAAAAAATAAAAGGACAGGAAAGAACCTCCCACTAACCATGCAACTCATCAATATTGACATAATTTGGATAATAATTTTTAGGTTTGTAAAAGCATTTTTGTAGAAGATGTGCCATTGAAATTTCTTGCTTAATTTTAGTAACAAATAAGCTCTATTAAATCTTTGACATATGGCTTAGGGAATATATAAACTTTTGATGTAGCTTCATAAATGCTATCATTACAATTTATAACAAGTCTCCTCAATCCTACAATCGTTTTTGTCTTCCAAAATCAACCCCTTAAACTTACAATTATTGTTTATTTTAAATTCTGTCACGAGGTTACTGGAATAATTCATAAAATCTTAACTCCTCTCTACTTGGCTCTTTTTGGCCACTTTTCAATTTATATTTTCCTATCCTTTTCAATTTTAACATTCTACTATATTTTACCCAGAGTCATAAATAAAAAAAAAACTATCTTTATTAGTTCTATATATATTACACTGATAATAACAATTTATAAACAAAATACCAATAATTATATTTCTTATATTTTTAGTTTGAAACTTTGTTTTGAAATGAAAACAAATAATTCATAAATAAATAGATAAAATGTGCAAATGCATGTGCACACATGATGAATGTATAATGGGAGGAATTATGGTACCCAACTTGTGAATGCTATTTTAGGTTCACCCATTAAGAGGTAGGTGTATGTTTGGTTCTTGTAGAAAACAGCAATCTCCGTAATGATCATGTTAATTCATGAATTTCCATAGCTGAAGAAAAAAGCAAAAGAATGAAGATGAATTAGGTTGAAGACCTAGATTGAGGCAAATGACACATATAACAATTGCCCTGTGCATTCATCAGGTTTTTTGTTTGTCGATTCTTGATTGTTTATTAGGTCTACCTATAAATAAGTGGGAGCTATGTTTGGTACCCTCAGAAAACACAAAGCTCTGTAGTGGTCATGTTAATAAATGAGTTTCCATAGCAAAGAAAATGGCAAAAGAATGAAGATGAATTACGTTGAAGTTCTAGATTGAGCCAAATGAACACACATGAGAAATGTTGTGTGTATTTTGTCAGTTTTGATTTTCAATACTTGTTTGTTATTCAATAAGCTTGACCCGTTCCAAATCTATGGTGCCATGCCAGATTCAAGACATTCAAATTACTAATCCTTTGGGCTGCCCCAGGTTCTTCTCCTTTATATGAGGCAACAAGATCAAATTCCTAAACCATCTAGTGTTGCCTTGCCAATAAGTTGAGAGGGGCTCGTTGACACTAGGCTTCAGGTGTGTACTTGTATGTTGGATTGTGGAAGAGATATCGATTTCTCCAAATTATGTTTAATGTTTTAGACAATCGTTTTCAATCAAGGAGGTTCTTTTGGTATGGTAGAAGATGCACCACGGAAGTGAGTCATGTTGGATCAATGCCTCTTCACATGCTTGTGTGTAAGGATGTTGAGAAGGCCTCATTGCAACACTAGGTGATTGTGATATAATACTCTAGCTTCATTGTAGTGGTGCTTTATGAATTTTCTTAGGTTAATATGTTAGTGATGAGTTCCCATCTCCGTTCAGCATATTTGAGCCATAGGTGGTAATGTATGTAATGTTTGGCACGTTTTATCCTTGGCAAGGTTGTGGTTGATTTTGTTTTTGATTATTGGTTTGCTGTTTTCTTGATCAATTATCTTCTTTTTCTCTAAATGAATTTGCGAGTTCATATGAGTAGTTAAAGCATCTAATTCCCTCATTGATCTTGATCTAATTGCACGATCTCACCTGTGTTTCATCTTTATGCAAATCTAGTTTAATTTTGGATATTTAAGATGCCAATCAACTCAACTCTCTCTCTCTCTCTCTCTCTCTCTCTCTTTTGTTTTTTATTTTTTTATTTTTAATATACATGTTAAGGTGTCATGTTTCTTAATATTTGAAACAAATTTCCTGGGTCATGTGACAGACATGTGCATTAGCTGCTTTTCTAGAACAACTTCTTTATAACAGTGCTATTAATTAAAGTTATGTTCATTTGTAAAATAACAACTAAAGTAAATATATTTGAAGATTATATCCCTTTTTGCTTGTTATTAAGAAACTTATGCTCAAGTCCTGCAATTACTAGCCAATCGTTGATAGATTTATCTTTTTCTAAGTTATGACGTTAGAATTCCAAATATTGAGAAGTCCTAGCCATTAAGTAGATGGTCCATTGTGTATGTGACGCTAACAGCCCTCCCACATGGGCAGAGGAGTCCTGCACATGGGGATTGAAAAAGTTAGACATATAGATTTGTGGCAGCAAACAAATGATGCAATAGGCAAATGCTCTTGGATGTTTTTAAACACTCTGCATGGTCCCTAACAATCGTTTGGTGAAGGCCTAATAGCAATATATGTCTGATTAGCTTGTTCCAATTATCATTCAGATGTTGTTATGCTCCTCTATGATTTTTTATTTTATTTATTTATTTTTTTGAGTATTTCATCATGCCTGTTTGGGAATATTATGAAAAAGACACATCTTTTCAACAATTAAATAAAAAATATTTTACTGAGTTGATGAAGATTTCCAAAAGCTCTTCGTGTTGAATTAGACTTCTGAAAATAATTTCTCTATTTTATGAGCCCAAGTACTAAGGCAAAGTTTGTATTTTAGAACTTGATGCTGACTAGCTATCCACTAATGGTGTGGAATTATCTTCTGATGAAGTTAATGAGGTCCAATCCTGATGAGCAATATATTGATGAAGCTTACTCTTCCCAAGTACTAATTTCTTGAATATTATTATTTTGTGGAAACAATGTTACTGAAGCATGTCAAGTGGTGCAACTTTATTCACCATGCTAATTCGGGTTAAATTTATGCATTATTATGCTCTTCATATAAGAACAGGCTGCAGTAAAGTTCGATATTATATTTTCTTTTGCCTTTTGCCTTTCTTTTTTACAACATAATTTGTTTTACAGTTTCCATTTTTCTTCAATGTAAAGTAGTTTTTCCCTTAGTTATTAATTATTTACTCTTCGAAGTGGCATGGAGGCATTAATCGTGTGAAACTGGTCTTTTCAGTGTGTGTTTGTCTTGTTTAATAGTCAACAGTTCTGTTTGTGGCCGTTTGCATCTTTGCGACGACTTTTGCTTACTTTTTTTCTGCAGAAGTTCTTATAGAAAAGCAGTAAACACCCTGTTTGACAATTATGTTGTAAAAATATTTTTAGTGTCAGCTAGATGTTTGTTAAAAGAGTTCTTTTCAATGGAAAAGATTATGTAATCCTGAAACCTTAAAAATGGGAAAAAATGTAGTAGGCATGTTTTTTTGGGTTTGAAAAGGTTCTAATCTTAGCAGCTATTTTCAAAAGCTGATAGAGGCCAGCTTCATGACCTTACTGATGTAATAGCTTTTTACAAGGATAACCTTGAAGTAACAAACAGGCCCAAAAACAGCTCGCCTGACTGTAATTGTCCGAATAAAAATTGTCAGAAGGCCTTCACAATAGTTATTGGATGTGCATTAGCTTATAGAAAGAAACAAATACAAATGGCTTGTGGTTTGGGTGTTTTTGTGTAGCTTTATGGTTCCGTGCACCCCTTCCACTATATCAAAGAAATTAGCGATGCTTAGTTGAGAGAGTACTTTCTGTTATCGGTGCTGTGCTCTTGAGTCATCATAATGCAGAAGTAACTATGAGCAGTATTAGTTAATAAAAACTCTGGGCTAATTGAGTCCCTTGCAACAGCCTAGTAGAACTAATCCAAATCTGCACGAAGGCTGGTTGACTTTATCAGCCTGACGATGTTGAGCTGAAAGGCCCAATCTGAAACAGCGGCCATGGTAGACAGTGTCAATTTTGCTTGATGATGCTTTTTTGTTGGGTTATAATAATGATATTCTAAAGATGATGTCACTCTGCAAAGGTGTCACTTTATATATTGTATATATTTTTATCAGGTGGTTGGTTGAGTTCACAACAAAATGTGGCTGGCCTTCAAAGATGTTATTGGCAGAGTAAATAAAATTTTCAGGAATAGTTGTCTACGAAATTCTGAAAGTTATTTGTTGCTACCTTTCCTTTACATTCTCTTTTTCTTGAGTTATTCATGCCTATTTACATTGTGATGTATTTTCATGTGTGGCTGCTCTGTAAGTAATTCTGACTGGGTCAATTTTCTAGATGAAGTTGTTGGGTCTTCTGAAGAGGAGGAGCAAAGTTGTGGGGAAGTGGTAGCATCAGAGAGCCCGGAGTCCTCTGCCACCCGGCCAGGTGACCAGGAGCTGAAAGAAATGCTTATGCGTAAATACAGCGGGTACCTAAGCAGTCTTCGTAAAGAGTTCCTGAAGAAGAGGAAGAAAGGGAAGCTACCTAAGGATGCACGAATGCTATTGCTGGATTGGTGGAATACTCACTATCGTTGGCCCTATCCCACGGTAATAGTAGTTAATGCAATATTTGCTCTATTTATCTTTTCATGCTTCTGTCATGGCATACTGTAGGTGGATCTGTGTTCACTGAAAGAAAAGTTGAAGGGAAAGAAAAGAAACATTGCAACCCTTAAAGACATTGACTAGGGACTAATAATTCTATCAAGAGTTTTGAAAAGAGATGTATTTGCTGTTCATAGAATGCTACAAAAAAAAACAGATGTTTTATTGAATTTGAAGTTGTTATTAAACGTATGTATTGAATGTGGGTGGGTCCTTTTAATATGATATACTGACATCCTTGAAGGTATGCTTGATCCTGCCATTGCAGGGGTATAGAGAGAGTCTTAAGACTACAAGAGACTAAACCTTCTAATGGTTGCAGGAAGAGGAGAAAACAAAGCTGGCGGAATCCACTGGACTTGATCAGAAGCAGATAAATAACTGGTTTATCAACCAACGGAAGCGCCATTGGAAGCCTTCTGAAGACATGCGGTTCGCCGTCATGGAGGGTGTCAGTGGCAGTGTGGTGCCTTTGCCTTGTGGCGATAATCTTAGAAATGGCTGTGATGATCTCAATGGTGTTTGACTTGGTGTGGAGCTTGATTCCGTTGTCCTCCCATTTTTCCATACTCCCTGTTGTAGCATTGGTTGGTTGCATCATACTAGCAAAGTATTTGATCGTTTGTAAATACAAGCAGAAAGGCTGTGAATTTTTGTTTCCCCCATTCATGATTTGGTTGATAAATCTCCAGAAAAATCCAGTGAGATTATCTGAAATACAGAACTGAACTGTTGCTTATATATATATTTTAGTAGATTTGACTATTTGGCATGAAATCCCATTCATGCCAAATACATGTATTTATCTGATTTCCTTTATAATATACGCCTTGTTCTTTAAATACCAACTGCCAATTTCTCATCTTCCCCAGTTCTGAAGCTCCCATCTTGATGTTCATGAATACCAGTTTTATTTTTATGACAGCTTCTTCTCTGAACTTCATTAAACCCTTAAACAAAACCACTGGTGTCTCTCTGCAACCTACACCAAAGAAGACTATTCCTACTATTTCCCTTCTTCAACTCTGTCGTCACGTTAATGAGCTTCACCAGCTGCATTCCCTTCTCATTAAAACCTCGCTCATTCAAGAAAAGTATACCTTTGGTCAGCTTCTCTTATCCTATGCTTCCTTGGATGAGCCTGGTGCTCTTGATCATGCCCAGAAGCTCTTTGATCATGTCGACTTCCCCCCTAATTCATTTCTTTACAATACTATGATCAGAGCCTACTTGAATCACAATGACCCAACACAAGCATTTCTCACTTTCTCCCAAATGTTATCCAAAGATTCGGTTTTTCCTGATTGTTTCACCTTCACCTTTGTTCTTGCCGCATGTTCGAAGTTATCAGATGTTTCTATGGGCCGGCAAGCTCATGCCCAGATGCTAAAGTGTACCAATCGGTTTGGGACTCATTCTTGGAACTCGTTGATGGATTTCTATGTGAAAATTGGAGAGATGGGGTATCTGGTTCAGCGGTTGTTTGATGAAATTGAGAACCCAGATATTGTTTCGTGGAATTGTTTGCTTGATGGGTATGTAAGATCAGAACAATTGGGTAAAGCAAGGAAGGTGTTTGATGAAATGCCTGACAGAGATATAGTTTCCTGGACAACTATGCTTGTGGGGTATGTAAATGCTGGTGCACTGAGTGATGCACGGTGTTTTTTTGATCAGATGCCAGAACGTAATGTGGTTTCCTGGAGTGCAATGATACGTGGGTATGTTGTCGCTGGTTGCAGTAATGAAGCTTTGGAGCTTTCTAAAGAGATGCAAGTTGCCGGTGTTAAGATGGACAAGATCATGATGACATCTTTGTTGTCTGCATGTGCTAGCTTAGGAGCTCTTGACCAAGGTAGATGGATCCACTCTTACATCGACAAGCATGGGATTGAAGTTGATGCTCATCTATCCACAGCTCTGATTGATATGTTTAGCAAATGTGGCCGGCTCGACATTGCTCTGAGTATTTATAAGAAGTCACTAGACAAGAAGGTGTTCCTGTGGAATGCCATTTTGGGCGGTCTTGCAATGCACTCCAAGGGGAATGAAGCTATTGAACTGTTCGCAGATATGCTAGATGGGGGGACAAAGCCCAATGAGATCACCTTCATTTGTGTTTTGTCAGCTTGCAGCCATTCGGGTCTCCTATATGATGGGTTGAGAATCTTTAAAAGCATGGTGAAGGATCACAATGTGAAACCCACGATTGAGCATTACGGATGCATGGTGGACCTACTTGGCCGTGCTGGTTTGTTGCATGATGCAAGAAGACTTATCAAAACTATGCCAATGGAGGCTGATGGAAGTGTCTTGAGAGCTCTCCTTGGTGCTTGCAGACTTCATGGAGATACTGAGTTGGGAGTGGAAGTTGGGAGATATTTAGTTGAGCTGGAGCCCCTGAATGATGCAAATTATGTGCTCTTGTCAAACATTTATGCAATTGCCAATAGGTGGGAGGATGTTGGGAAATTGAGGAGAATAATGAAGGCAAGAGGGGCAAAGAAAAAACCCGGCTGCAGTTGTATTGAATTGAATGGCACTGTCCATGAATTCATTGCAGGTGACTGTTCTCATCCCCAGAGTCAAGAGATATACAAATTATTGAATGAAATGGTCGTTCAGTTGCCATGGGATTGAGGAATTGTTCCAATACTAGTTCCCTTGAGTTAATCTCCTCTGGTTTAAATGTGTATCTTTCTGTGTATATAACAAGTGACCAGCAAGGCAGAGCTTTCTTATAAGAATTGTGCTATTAGAATGAAATTTTTATAGATCCCTTTGTACAAGAAACGGATTTAGTTTTGAACGAGAGACTTCTCCAGCTTTAGGCTGGCCTTATGTCATAGTTGCATTGTCCTATGGATCATCATTTTTTTTTTTTTTTGAAATTAGGATAAATATCTAAGATTAACTTTATAAAGAAGGTAGTAGTCCCCTAGAGGTGGTGCCTAGACGTTCCTATGCAGGAATGTCCTCTGAAGAAATATCAAGGAGCCTCCCATTTTGCTAATTGCTATTGCAAGTAGTGTAGTAATTTAGAGATACCTGCACCCCTAAGGTGCGTGTGTATTCTTCTATGTAAACAATAACTCATACAAATACTTTTCCAATTACTTGTTGCTCGCACTTGTGTGTGCTTATTCTTTGCTTGTACACCCTGCTAACGTACTAACTTTGCCCAGTGCTGCAAGGGCTTACCTTGCCATGCTAACTTGCCCGTGAAGGAAGCAAAAACCAGAGGCAAATATTGATTTCTCATTTCAGTAAGTATTACTAGGCAAGTCAATAATGGGTGAAGAAGAATATTTCTTTAGGAATATCTGGTCAGATAAGAGTGAAAATTCCATTTTTGATTCTAGTGGATATAACAACAATGATCGAGTGAAAATTCTATTTTTGATTCTAGTGCAACAATGATCGTGCTGGTTAACAAGCGGGAAACTTGTTAATGATAGAAGAGAACCAGGACTAACAACACAAATGCTTCTGATAAAGGAACATCCGGGGTGTCTCCTAGGATATTTTCAACAAACTAAGCATCACATATATATATGAATGTAGAGGCTAATATGTAGGTAAATTATTATGAAAGATAGTATGACAACTAGAAATATTTGAGAAATGGGAACTGGGTGAAGTTGCCTCACTGGAGAAAAGGAAAAAAAAATGAGTTCAATTCATCAAGAATACACAAACAAGTTAGACAATTTAGGTGTGTCATTTAGGAAAACTGACCTTTGGAACTCGCAAATAGAGAGTTGAGGAATATAACAATGACTAGAGTTCATGTTAGTAAGTTCTTAATCTTTCAAACCTTGGTGCATGCCATACTATTATATTCCTTATTTTAAGCTCACATATCTTTGTCTATATCAATCCTATTTTAACAACAAAAAAAAAAAGAAAGAAAAAAAAAAAACTAATGTATGATAGGGTCGCTAGTGATTTGTCATGCATTTTCAATGCTTCCTATTTATTGCACATTTAAACCACTTTTAACATTTCTATTCAACTACACGAGACTCTTCCACTCAAACTTTGTTCTATCAAGCGTAGTGGACAAATGTTTATACTTATAGCTATTAAAAAAAAAAAAAAAAAAAAAAACTAAAGCCTAAGATCTTGCTTATTAATGTGTGACATTCTAAATCTTTGTTACTAATGGAATCAAAATAATCTTCTTATCAATCAAAAGATCCTTTCTATAGTTTTCCTATCAATTGTGTTTTTTTTAGAAAACTAGATGGAAAAATATTAGTTATACTTGATAACACCATATATAACTTGATTAATAAAAAACTCTTAAAAATGAATGACTCCCAAGGTTGAGAATGGGGAAATACTCATTCAATAGTCCTATTGTAATTAAAACCAAAGAATCTTTAAGCAGAAAGAACCTTTGAAAGCATGCAAATGATATTTCTAATATAGGTCATTTTAGCAAATCTCATGTCCTCTATACTGCATTTTAAAGCCAAGTGCCCCAATCTCACTTATGCCAATAAAAGTGTATGTTCCTTTAGTAAATCATGTATAGATAGAAACACTAATATTACTATTTCTTAGAATACTAATACTTCTACTTGAATCAACTGTGTATCTTGATGAAATGAATTTGCAAATTAATTAGGAACTCAATAACAATTTTCCTAACTCTACCATCTAATCCAAGAGAAATTGGCAAAGAAAAGGCTTGCCATCAAAAGACTAAAGGGGTACAAATACCCCTCGCTCTCAACTAGTCAAGGATAAAAACCTAAAGAAACTCATCACTCAAAGAAAATCTACCTAAGAGATACACAGTCAAGGATGAAGAAAAAAGCCCAAAGAAAATCATCACTCAAAGAAAATCCACCCAAGAGATACAAAGTTGAAATCACTAATTAAGTAGACGAGTTTCATTCATCTCATAGTCAAAACATGTTCAACCCTCTTATATACGACATATTGTGCTTGGAACAAATCTCCATGTATAGAAAATGCAAATAAAAAGAATGATTGTAGCTTTAATTTCTCTAAATGTTCAAAAATACAATCATAAAAAAGGCTAGAATGATACAATTTCTCTGTCACTCCTTTTATTTATAGTTCTTAGTTAAAATGCATTATTAGGCACTCCATTCCGAGACACTAATCAATTTCTAGGTTTCATTGCAGATGTAATTAGTTATTTTCAATTACGTTAATAAATAGCTTAAATCACACTCAGGGGTAGGGTATAGTCTTAGAACACCCCTCCAAGCTTAAGAAATACAAGACAATTGTCTAAGGACATAAAACTCTATAAATATAAACAAAGGTTTGCATAGGAAATACTAGAGAACTAACTAAATACATCAAACTAAATATAATTGAATGCTAGTCAAATTGTTAACACTTGTCAAAGAAACAACCATAACTTTCCCTAAGAACCTTCAATTTCATGCTCTTCAAAACTCAAAATTGAAGTTAGGAAATTCTAAAATTACCCATTTTTGTGCTTAATCCACCTGTTCAACATATGAGAAGTTGGAATCTATTTCTCAATTGATCCAACTTTGCAAAAGGAAGACTCCCATATCACATGGACTAGATAAAAACAACATAAAGGAAATCACACAAAAAGTTCCTTTTTTCTTAAACTAAAATAGGGGAAAAAAAACTAAGATGACAAATTTGGGAATGTCTCAAACAATTAAGACCAACATATACCTAAATAAATGATCAAAAGAAGATATATAGAAGTAGAGGTGGAAATATAACTACAGACAAATGTACAAACTACTCAACTGTCTGATTAGGTCATTAAAGTGGAGACACGAATCATATCTGAGGAAAGACAACATTTTTCAAGTTACCAAATTAGTTATGAAGCATACGTGAGCAAACTAGAAATTCATCAAAACATAACAGACTACTTTTTTTTCCCACGAACATTTCTTGTATTAATTAATCATGTATTTGTAAACATACTGAATAACCAAAAAAAAAACAAAAACTATAAGCAATACGTACATATATGTATAAAGACACATCATCACATGCATCCATTGTAATCATTCAAAGAAAAAGAGATAGGCGATAAATAGTAATTAGCTTTGGGTCTGTTCTTATTTCATGAAGATGCAAATACGACATAAACATTCATAATAAGTTGGAAAACACATGATGACGGTAGTACATGTAACAACAATGATCGAGCTGGTTAGACATGCATGAAAATTCTTGAAAAACAATTAAAAAAAACATACTAATTAAGAGGTTGGTAATTCATCGGTTATCATGATGGAGGAGCAAGCTGGGTTGACCGCAAAATCTATAGATTATATGTGGAAGAGACTTAACAACCTTCCTGATCAATAGCCAACTCTTCAATCATGTTTCCATGGTTGAGGGGATTGAAGGCTTGAATCTCATCACAACACTTGCACGGTAGAATCATAGAACTAATGCTGTTCAGCCCTCCCTGATCAAGTGTCATATGGATAGGCATCGCCGCATCATATTTTCGAGCTATAACCACAGAATTAATGACATCATCAGTGGGGTGAAACTCCGATAAAACATCGAACCCTTTGAGATCACAATTAGGATCGACAATAGGGTAAAGAAAGCCGCGAGCGCCATGCGCGCTCCTCAGCATCAAAAGAGCACCTGGGGCCATATGCTTAGCAAGATGATCTAAAACTCTACCCTTTTCTTCCTTGTCCATTCCCACCAAAGCAGCCAAATAAACAACCTCATAGTCCTTCAAATCACTGGTCACATCCATGATATCAGTTGTGTGAAACAACATTCTTTTAGACAAGTCAGGATCAGGTGAAACCAAGTTAAGAGCCAAGGAATTTGCAACCGGGTCGACGTCATAGTTATGGAAAGTTGTGTTTCTAAGATGATATGAGGCCAAAACAATGGAAGTAAGAGGGAGAGGACCAGAGCCAATGAAAGCTACTTTAGAAGGAACTTTGGTGCAATGGTTATTAAGCATAGTGAATTCTAATAGGCCGAGTTTGAGGTAATTGGAGAAATAAGGAAAGATATGAAGATGGTGAAGTGGGTTTTCATAGGATCCTAAGATTGTTGAAAAATGAGCTTCTAAATAGCCCTCAGCTTCACCACAGAGTCTAATTAGCTTTGAACGAATGTCTTGAACTTTGTTGCATAACTTGGTAACATCAATGGGATTTGGAGGTATGCATGCGAGGACAAGTTGTGTGAAGAGCATGTTGACATCTTTGGAAGGCTTGAGGCTTTCCAAAGCGGAGATTTTGTCATAGATCTCACAGATCTTTTGTACTAACGTTTCATCTTGGCAACCCATGTCGACACTATGAGGTTATAATGACTAGCTAGCTTGGTCTTGCTACTCAGAAAAGCAATGGAAAAGAGACAATGTTACACACACACAGAGATCAGAAGCAACACCCTTCCCAAGGCACTGGTGAAACAAATGAAAGAGTAGCTCTCTCTTGATGAACTTGACTATGAAAGCAACCAAGAGGGGCTTCTTATTTATGAACATTTTTCAAGGGGCCCACTTCAAAAGTTGTTCAATGGCACAGAGAAAGAAGGAAGAGACACACGAGTACTTGTTCCCTTACTATAATTCCCCCCTTTTTTTTCTTGCATATTTATTTGTAACTCTTCTTGCTGTCTAACTAAGATGATTGGAAGACTCATAAATATGTGACGCGTATCTTGAAATATGCATTCATTCATTAACCATTTATATTAATAGTTGCAATAACTTTTTCTTTATATATTTTACTCAAGATTAATAAAATGAATTTCAACTTTTTTGAGTTTGTGTTTCTTAGTAACGGAGAACACAATATAGTCTTGTATTATGATATATAGAATATAAAAAATTTTGATTTTAACTATTAAAACAATGCAATTGTACTACTGGTGATATTAAACAAATCTATATACTAAGTATTTTTTGTTATAAGGGCATAGTGTGTGATTTATGTTTTTTTTCTTTTTCAATAATTAGAGTGTAATATAAAAGCATTATTTGAATATGTGATTTTCTTTCTTTCTTTCTTTTTTTCTTGACTTAGATGTTCAGTCTTTGAAGGGATGCTACTCCATTATAAAT
>JAJIYU010008138.1:0-18286 GCA_030144865.1 Tinospora cordifolia | reverse complement strand
AAGTACCCTTTACCCACAAACATTCCACCCTTAGTCAAGACAAATTTGTCTGACTCAAATACAAGTTTAAACCCTTTTTTACTAAGTAAAGGGCCAGAAACTAAATTTTTCCTTATTTCGGGTACATGCAGAACATCAACCAAAGTAATTACTTTTCCGGAAGTGAGTTTAAGCTTAATGGTTCCCTTTCCTTGAACCATTGAAGCAGAAACATTTCCCATGTATAGCTTTTCTTTACTATCAATTGAACTATACTCAGAAAACAGATTTTTGTCATTGCATATGTGCCTAGTAGCACCGGTATCAATCCACCATCCTCTATGATCAGTAACCAAGTTAATTTCAGATACAACAGCAACTAGATTTTCATCTATCTCTGTCATATGTGCTTGATTATTCTAATGGGAATTTCCAGAATCTTTTCGGTGACGACAATCTTGAGCCTTGTGTCCAATCTTGCCACAAACCTAGCAACTTTCTTTTATCTTTTTGAAGTTTTTTCCTTTAGGTCCCAACTGGTTTGATATTTTCTTTGGTTCTTTCTTGCCTTTTTTTTTCGAAATTTTGGTTTATTCATTTGCACTTCAACCATATTTGCCTTGACAGCATCATTTGCAAGAACTTCACTCTTGTCTCCCTTTCGATGATCTTCTTCAACCCGAAGTCTGAGTATTAAATCTTCAATAGACAAATCTCTGCGTTTATGTTTTAGATAAACTTTGAAGTCTTTCTAAGATGGTGGTAGTTTCTCTATGATCGCTCTTGTTTGAAAGAGCTTATTAACTATGCAGCCCTCTGCATGTAGTTGATGAATCGAAACCTGAAGTTTTTCCACTTGCTTGACTACAGACTTAGAGTTGATCATAGTGTACTTGAGAAATTTTCCAACAACGAATTTCTTAGCACCAGCATCTTCTGTTTTATATTTTTTCTCAAGTAAATCTCACACATCTTTTGTAGTTTTACATTCTGAATATACATCATAAAGTGTATCATCTAACCTATTCAAAATGTAATTCCTGCATAAGAAATCAGACTGTTTCCATGCTTCTATTGTCATGAACGTTTCCTTGGATACTGGATCCTCGTCTGTTTTAGGAACTTCTTCTTTCACTATGTTTGCCAGATTCATTGTAGTCAACCAGAATATCATCTTCTGCTGCCATCTCTTGAAGTCTAGGCCCTTAAATTTTTCAGGCATCTCATCTTTCGGATTTGAAGTGCCAGTGGTTGATTTTGTATCCATGGTTACAGTATCTGTCAACCAGGTGTAATGGCACATCAATAATAGCAACTGAGCAATATATTTTGTCTTAGAATGTTAGAAAACATACAAACAATCTATTATAAATTATATACATCAGAATATAAATTACTATTTGAATAAATAAAATTAAGTTAGAGAAGAACCAATTGATGACAGAAGCTTGCAGATTGCAATGTCCTAAGACAGAATTTCTCCACTTCCAAGTGCTTGAAGATAAAATTGGCTACTGTCTCCCAGGATTCAACTGTTAAAATGATTTGGAAGCACTACAAATCGTTTCTTGCAAACTGGAATTCTTGTTATGATCTTGGAAATATGAAATTTAGTTAATTCATTGATAATATTATTAGTTTTTATTTATAGAAATGAATGAACATAATTAAAAGTTACAACTTTTCCAAAAGACAGTTATCAACTGTCAAAAACTGTCTCCAACAGTTATAATTCAAATTTTAAAAAAAAATAAAAAATAAATTGTATGGATCAAAGACCAAGGCCTAAGGCCCTAATCTTTGATTTAAATACAAAATAATCTATGTTAACTCATGGGCCCATGATTTCTTTATCTTCTATTCAAGTTAACAATCAACAAGTTTCATTTAATTTTTAATTAGTTTTGTCTAATTTTCCAATGTGAGACTATTCATTTTCTATTCAAACTTCAATTTTTACTAACACATGTAATTATGTTATTAAGTTAAAATATCTGATATTTTTTTGTAATTTCCTCTAATATTTACCCAAAGCTTACCTAGAGACATTCACCCAAGGATTATCCATTGAACAGTTCGTGGATAAATACACCCATAGAATTCTGGGTATTCCTTGGCTAAGTCGTGAGTTTTGAATGACTTTTTAAATTTGATTTACCAACAGATTAAAATATTTTACTTATAAAAGTTTTTGTAGGTACGTATGTACCCATATATAGCAAAATCGGTGGTAAATTCTTTTGTAATCGTTAAGTAAATCAAAGGGTTTTCACTATTTTACCCATAGAATTATTTGTGGGTAAACCGTGTTTTTTCTTGTATTGATGTCCTTTACCTCTCCAACTTGGGTCTTAGCCTATTTGGCTTGGTGTTGTTGTACCCTCATAAAAGATATTGTTGTAGCTACTTTGCCTTAGTAGTGTTAATCATAATAAAGATTATGATTAACACTCCAAAGAGAATGTTATATCTTATTATAGCTTTTACCATTTCTACATGTAAAATAATACAAATTACATAAGATACAATTTTTTTTTATAGGGTGTGGTGGGGTTCAACAATGCCAACCATCTCGATTCTATCATACCTCACTATACCATCTTTGATCGGTTCTATGGTACATGACTGAACTAATCATCTCCCTCATGTACTTGCCGCAAGCAGTTCAATGGGATAGATCATAGAGTAGTGCTTAACATGTTAGTTATGTTGTATCCTATCGGACCATGGCATTTCATTTTATACTGTGGGGGACCAAACTTATCATATACCTAATGTAAATATAACAATTCATGTCATCATGTCATAAATGTGTTACATTATAAATGAATATTACATATATGTTGCAAACTCAAAGTCAATTCATTTATTAATCATGTTACATTTGCAAACTTAAATCTGACCCATATATTAACCGTGTCATAATCATGTACCTATATATAACTTATTTAACTTTTCTAACTGATTTTTAAAATTATTATAAAAAAATATTAATAAAAATACAAAACATAAATAGTTTGTTAAAATAAATAAAATCAAAAATATTTTTTAAAAAATAAAAAATTATATCATCAACATATTATTAAATATATCAATTTTAAATTTATTAATTTATAATATATTTTTTAATTTGTCCATAATCGTGCTATAACATGTTTATATCCCAAATGTTAATTGTGTTTAATTATTTTTAACCAGTTTTGACCTAAACTTATTTATGTTAAATTTAAACTCGTTAAGTGCGTGTTTTTTTAAATTATATTATTGTGTTGTGTCACAAATTGTTACGTTTATCTTTATATGCTTCAAGAGCAATGCACATGGTATTTTTAATAATAAAACACACCAAGTAATGCACTTTTACCATACTTTAATGCTTAAAATCAAACAAAAACACAAAATCACATACGTGGTAAATCGTAATTTTATATTAATTATTTTGGTTCTACACTTCTTCACTAAAATCTACCAATAACCACTTCTTGCAGTCGTTCAAAGTTAAAAAAAAAAAAAAAAAAAAAAAGAAAGAAGAAAAGAAACTAGGGCTTGGATGGATCGAAGTGATTAAAAATGGAGAGGGTTGAATTGCGGGGATTTTGATGGAGGCAACAATACTTCATTGGTATTATAGGAGAGTATGCGATGCATATGATCAGTCATTGAAAAAACTTTTTATTACTACAACTAGTTAGATAGGTTGCATGTGATTGAATTTGTATGTATTAATAATTTTTAATATGTATATTTTTTTATCATAAATTTTTGTTTTTTTGGTATTAATTCTTATATTTTAATTTAATATGTTAATAATTTTTTAATTAGTTACAATGACGGAAAGTGAAAAAGTGGGAAGTAGTTGTTAATTAGTTTAATTGTATAAAATTATTAAATTATTTCATTTAATTTAATATTTAGATTTTTTTCAAAGAATAAAAAAATGGAGAAAACTTGAGAAATTGCATGTTTGTTTGTTTCAAAGAATAAAAAAATACAAGAGCAACAAATCTTTACGACATGGTGCAAAAGAAATCCAAAATCTCAGGTGGGTAGGATTCTTTTGCTCTCTCGTATTATGCGAGATTTGGATTTAAAACGAGATGTTTGTTAGATTTAGAATCTTGATATGCATGGTTGAACTTGTATGCTCTAATTAGAATGTTTTGGCGAATACCATGAGTGCTGAATTATTTATTGCTTTGCATGATCGAAGAATATGACTTATTTTTCAAAACCTGGTTTATTTACTAAATTCATTGTTATATTTATGGTGATTGGGAATGAATGAATCTTTGTTTGTATCACTAAAATTGAGATTAATGGTTTATTAAGAATTTCACGTATTGGTGTGATGATCGGCCGCGAGGCATCATCGTAAGTATTCTTGTCCCTGAGTCATCGATGTCATTGACTAGTCTTGGAAAAATAAAGGAATAGGCTGCGAGGCATTTCCTTCCTTTGACGGTGCTTCAACACTCGAAGTCTTTGGAATTCGGTAACCGGCTACGAGGCGTTATCGTAGTAATCGGCTGCGAGGCATTACTGTTACTTAGGCTGTGATTTTTCGTGGTATAGGCTCCGTAGCATACCTGGGGGAAGGTAACCGACTGCAAGGCGTAACGCTTCCTAAGGATGTTCTTAGAGACTTTTTTGGATATAAGCCACAGAGGCTACTATTTTCTCCGTCCTTGATCACAAGGGAATACTGAGAGATTTATCTCTTTAGATTTAGGCGCCAACAAAACAATTGAATGTATGTAACGTCTAATGTGTGAAAGTGTGTGCTTGTTTTGGATCTGGACTTGTATAATGTTAGAGATGTGTAGGGATGACCCATTGGGCTTTCAAGCTCACTCAATTCTTATTTTTCAGGAACCCACAGGAAACATATGCATTGATTTACACAAGTTTCTGGACATCACAGGAAGAACCTCTAGGAAGTTTACTTTATTTTAATATTTACAATATAGTTAATCGAGAGAGAGTGAGAGAGAGTATGATGATTTTTCTATATTTTAATAATTACAATATCGTTAATCCAAAATATTTACACTAGTGAGCCAAAGGTGAGTTAATAATTTTTTAGTTGATATTAACAATTTAGTTAATTTTGTAATTAAAAACTAATTATAAAGTAAAAATCAATTATAACTTTTTTATATAGATAAAATTTTATTAGGGTACCTAGAAGTAAAAATTTAGGTTTTATGTGAAAGAATTTAAATATATTTGATTATAAATTATAATCTATTTATGTTTTTTTAGTAAATTATTTTTTATTTTTTTTAAATGATATTTTAAATTACGTTAAATTTTTTAATCTTACGTTTAAGTTAATTTATATTTATTTTAATTAAAAAATATTTAGAGCGTACACTTTGCTTGATTGGATTTTTCCTTCTGCTATAGACAATCAGTTGGCATGAAAGCCAAGTTTTACTCAGTGTGTACAGGGGTACTTGGCACGCGTAACGCGTAACATATGTGTGTGTGCTGGTCGTAGGTATATTCGTGGAAAAGACAAAAAAAAATCGGACAATTATTCGTGGTGGGGAGTTAAAAAGAAAAAATAAAAAAAGGAAAGGATTTTTTTTTTTTTTTGTCGCGTTGTTTGATAAGTCATCGAGCACTCCTCAGCTCTTTCCTTTTTCTCCATGACAACCTGGCACCTTACACCATTATAAATTACTTTTTATTGCTAAATATATATTTTAGCAATAAAAATAATTTATAGACAAATATAATATTTTATTATAAATTAAAAACTTTCATAGTTAAATATACAATTTAGTGATGAAAAAATTTGTAAACAAATATGAGGTTTTATCTATAAGTTTCATTTCATAGTTTAATTTATGTTTTAGCTATAAAAAATTTAATTTTTTACTTCAAATCTTATTTTATAGTTAATTTATATTTTTAGCAATGAAAATCATTTATAGACAAAGATAACTATTAACTATAAAAATAAAAAAATCATAGCCAACATGGTTTAGCAATGACTTTAAAAATCGTTGTCAAATTTATATGTTTGTGATAAAAATTATTTTTATAGCTAATTATATTTTATAGCTAAAACTCATATTCTGCTATGAAATTATTTTTTGTCGCAAAAAGTTAGCGATGATACATTTTTTTATTGCTAAATACAATTAACGATGAATATTTAGCGATGACTTTGCAATGAAAAAATTTTATCGTTAATTACATTTAGCAATAAAAGTGTGATATTTAGCAATAAAAATTTTTATAGCTAAAAATGTTTCTTGTTGTAGTGACGCCGGCCACTGATCTCTCTATTTAGTACAATTAAAATATTATATAATTAAAAATAATAAAGAATTAATTTGATTCTGGCCATGCTTTGTGACCAATTTTTGTAATTAGTTATTTTTCAAAAAAAAATTCCTAACAAGTTGAAAGTTGAAGACTTTTAATGCAATAAGAAGAAAAGTTATTGCACAAACACTAAAGAAAAATAAAAGTAATTAGAGCCTATTACAGCTAAATTATTTACTGTCATATTTAAGAATTTATTTAGCACTAAAAGTGATTGGTAATATTATTTATTTAAAATAAATAATATTAAATCATTCAATAATAATTGCACTATCTTCAGAAAAAATCTCCTATATCTTTCAATTTTTATTTCTTGAGTTTCCATCTTTTGACAAATGAAGTTTATTATTTTGATTTAAATATAAAACATGATTAAATGTTTATTTGCATTGATACTAAGGATGTGTACGACACCCATGAAAATTAAAAGCTGATTAAGTGAGAGCTTTTTTAGTTTTTTTTTTATTCTTTTATAAAAATTTTATAAAATTAAAGAAGTTATTTCATATAATTTCTTTGGGACCTTTTATTTTATTTTTTAATATATTAATTTGCCTTCTTGATCCTATTTAAATATTTGAACTTTAACCTCATGTTTCGTATTCTCTCTAACATTGTATTACCTTTTAAGAAAACTTATATTTCTATTGAAATGAGGATGCGTTTTCTAGTAGAATGGTAACATTATATTACTGATGGCTTTACTGTTGGCTTGATGACTTTAATAGCTACCTCACTTGCAATTATATTTGTTCTTTTATATTTTTAATTGAATTTTTTTTATTTTAAAGTGCGAAATCAATGATATGATTTGAAATCTAAACTATTTATTTGATTTCGAAATACAACTAGCTATTTGAAATCAAAACTAGTTATTTGATTTTGAAATCAAATATTTTAAAAAAATTGGTGAATGATAGGGTGATATCGGTAAAATTTAGTTAAAAAATAGATCTTAAAAATAGAATATTTTTACATTATCTTTTAGGGTAATATTAGAATAAGTAAAAAAAAACCCTTTTAATAATTAAATAAAAAAAGTAATATTAGAATAAAGTCAAAAATGAAAAAAAAAAGCTTTTAATAAGTTTTAGGGTAATGTTAGAATAAAGACTATTTAAGCTTTGTGTCTTGTTTGTTTATTATTATGTTTTAAGAAAAATGATTATTAAAAGTGATTGTTAAAAAAATAATTATAAAAAATAAGTAATTTTATAATAAATTTCAGACTCTGCTGCATCCTCTGTTGTACATGAACTTTTTAATATATTGTCGGCAACAATATCTTCAATTTCTGGCGTGCACCGGCCAGTGGGAAAAATAAAGACACAGCTTGAGGTGAATGTGATCAAGAGAACCTTGATCAAAGCTGATGCAATGCAAGCTAGAGATAAGAAGAATGATGAGCGCAAAACTGGATGTTGATTACATCTTCTGCCCATGCCTCATGGTCATTCTGATTTACATTCTATACAAGTCTCCCCTCTTTTTAATCAAAATAATTGAGCTACTCTTGTTTTCTAAAAAGAAAAGACATCACATGAGACCCCATCAATCATGCATGCAGGGAATGTGAGGCTTGCCTTTATCTTTCTTTCATTTCCATTAGTCATTTCATACGAGTCTCCCCTCTTTTTAGCCAAAATAATTGAGCTACTCTTGTTTTTTAATCAAAATAATGCGTGGCTTGCCTTCATCTTTCTTTTAGTCATTTTCAGTTTTATTCCCACGCAGCTGGCCTTGGTTGGAATAATATTGCCAGATATTGCAAAAGAAAGACGATTTTGATGAATTGCATTCAAAGGTGTAATCTTTGAGAATATTGGCTGCATTTTCCTTTTTTTTTTTTTGTCAAATTTCTAAAATAATCCTACTCGAAATTTATATCCTCTTCTTTTGAGGGAAAATTTAGAAATTGGGTTTGGTAGGCACACCTGGTAGACAAACCTAATTTATAAAAAAAATAATAATAGAAATATGAAGGGGAAAAAAAAAGGGAAGAAGAAAGGAAAAGATTTGGGTTTATATATTTTAAGAATTTCATTAAAAAAAATGTTGAACAAGGTACACGCAAGATAAAAATGAGATAAAAATAGATTGCACTCTTTTTTCTTTTTTTTTTCCAAAGAAGAAGAAAATAATGACTTTTTATAATACCGTTTTATTAATGAAAATAAAACCCTACAATCAAAGTAAGAAACATTGGGTCATTTTAATAATTAACAAAAGTGGAAAAGATAATTCCTTAGATTGAAAAAGGTCAGTTATTAAGAAGCAATATTGAATTCCCTTAGCCTGAGCACTGTGCTTTCTCCCATCATGACCTGTCACCATTTTAATTATTTTAACCAACAAAAATATAAATTTTAGATGTAGAAAAAAAAAAAAAAAGGTAGGTGGGGGGTAACTGAATTTTATAAAATTTAGTTAAAAAATAGATCAAAGAATTGAATATTTTTATATTATCTTTCAGGGTAATATTATTAGAATAAGTAAAAAAGGGAAATAGAATAAAGTGAAAAAACAAAACAAAACAAAACTTTTAATAAGTTTTAGGATAATATTAGAATAAAGCCAATCTAGGTTTTGCGTCGTTTTTGTTTAAGATTAGGTTTTAGAAAGTGATTGTTAAAAAATTAATTATAAAAAATAATTTTAATGATGTTTGTTACAACTTATAAAAATTAATTTAAAATAAGTAATTTTATAGTAAATTAATAAATTTAATCTTTTATTAAAAATTAAAAAAATTTTATTATTAAGAGCAAAACCAGTAAATTTGGCATAGATTGTACAGATTATTTTAATAATATAATTAATGAATTATCTCGCACTTGATTGCCCCATGAGAGCAGCTGTGTTTAATTAAAAAACCATGCCTGATCTAAAAAAATAGAAAAAGTTGGAGTAAAATTTTAGAAATTGGGTTTGTTAGGCACATGAGGTGGACAAACCTAATTTTTTTAAAAAATAATAATAAAAAATATGAAGAGAAAGAAAAAAAAAAAAGAAAGAAGAAAGGAAAAGATGTGGGTTTAATTTTTCAAAAGAATTTCATAAAAAAAATGTTAAACAAGGTACACTTAAAAAAAAAATGAGATATAAATAGTTGCACTCTTTTTTGCTTTTCTAAAAGAAAAAGAAAATAATTACTTTTAACAATTTCCTTATATTAATGAAAATAAAACCCTTCAATCAAAGTAAGAAACATTGGGCGGTTTTAATAATTAGCGAAATTGGAAAAGGTAATCTCTTACATGTAAAAAGGTCACGTTAATAAGAAGTAATGTTAAATCCCTTCCGCATGAGCACTGTGATATAGGTGGTTATGGTAATTGAATTTTATAAAATTTAGTTAAAAATAGATATTAAAAATTGAATATTTTTATATTATCTTTTAGGGTAATATTAGAATATGTTAAAAAAAACAAAACTTTTAATAAGTAAATAACAAAGTAATATTAGAATAAAGTCAAAAATGAAAAAAAAAAAAACAAAACAAACCTTTTAATAAGTTTTAGGTTAATATTAGAATAAAGTCAATTTAAACTTTGTGTCGTGTTTGTTTAATACTATGTTTTAAGAAAAATGATTATTAAAATTGATTATTAAAAAAGTGATTATAAAAAATAAGGAATTTTATAATAAATTAAAAAATTTAACTTTTTATTAAAAACTTAAAATTTTTTATTAAGAGCAAAATGAGTAATTTTGGCATAGATTGTATAAATTATTTTAATAAATATTAAAAATTAGCTTAAATGATGAATAAAGTTACACTTCATTTTTTTAATGTATAATAATCGAACTCCATAATAATATTAACATAGGAATCAAAGGAAGAAGAGAAACAAGCAATAGCAGCACAAGAAGTTCAATTACTTTAATAAATTATCAGGCACTTGATTGCCCCATGGGAGGGGCTGTGTTTAATTAAAAGTAATAAAAAATTAATTTGATTCTAGCAATGCTTTGTAGCCAATTTTTGTAATTTGTTATTTTTCAAAAAAATAAAAAAAGAAGTCCTGACAAGCTGAAAGTTGAAGACTTTTAATGCAATAAGAAGAAAAGTTGTTGCACAAAAACTTTAAAATAAATATAAATAAATAAATAAATAGAGCCTATTACAACCAAATTATTTACTGTCATATTTAAGAATTTATTTAGTATAAGTTATATATATATATAGTTAGAACTTATAACCCAATAAAACTGTAAAACTGAGCTACCCACTTTTTTTTAAATAAACAGGTATAAACATAATATTAATTTTTTTAAAACCAACTCCAATCAAATAATTTCTTATTACGTAATATTAATTTTAAAATAAATAATATTAAATCATCCAATAATAATTCCACTATCTTGAGAAAGAATTCACCCATATCTTTCAATTTCTATTTCTTGAGTTTTGGTCTTTTGACAAATGAAGTCTTCCTTTTTAGCTTCGTAATCCTTTTTTTTTTAATCATCTTAAAAAATACCACTATATACAACTTATTTTATGTCATTCTTAACATACTTAGTAATTTGAATGAAAGACTTTATATTTATTAAAACTCCATTTAATTAGATTATAAATATTAGGTTGTTATGAATAACTCAATTATATTTTTATAATGTTTACTAATTCAAAATTAATAAAATAAAAATAAATTAGAGGTAAAATATTTAATTAGAAAAGGATAAATTGTGGATAACCTTTTCAAGACAAAGTAAGTAAATAGAAAGCCCTTTTCATTAAATTATATTGAGTTAATAATATCTTTTAAATTGCATTGAATTATGACCTTGTTTGGCAGCTATTGGAGCAAAAATAAATTTAAAGGTGTTTAACAACATCTGTTTCTAATTAAATTATAATAATAATTAAAAAAAAAACTAGTTTTAAGCTTTTAGAAAAAAACAAAAAAAAAAGAGAGAGAGAGAGGCTAAATTTTTTAAAAAGCGTTTTTAGAATAGCTTTCAAGAATAGGGCCTACAAAGGAACATATAATAATTTAATAAAAATGTAAAGATATATATTGAGTGAGATACATGCAATTGTGTGATGTGTTTTGGTAGGGATGCATGTGATACGTATAGCTTTTATCATGTGTCCCTACAAACGTAGAAGATTATAACAAATGAATTTAGCATAAAGTCTTCATTAGTTTTGTATCACCTTGTTTTGCTCTGTGATTGAAACAGGAAGAAAATGGCTGATGTCATTCTAGCTGTTGTTAACCCTGTTCTGGAAAGACTTGTTGATCTTTTCATTTCGAAGCTTATTTCTGCCGTGGCGTGGACGACCATGTCGAGGAAATGAAGTCAGAGCTTCGGGCACTTCAAAGGACCTTAAAAGACGCCAGTGACGATATGCAAGCAAGAAATAACAATGAAAATTTTTGTTTCTAGATATAGGAATTCGGGTAGCAATACTCAAAACAATATGCTATATATATCACACACAAACACCCAACAAACAATCAAACAATGCACGCTGGCATAATGGAATCCATATTCCATTACAGCTAGTATATTTGCGCCAAATCTTGGTCTCTAAGGATGACGCAAGACCCACCGTACGCGACCGTCCCATACCAGTAGAATACAGTGCGTGCAAGTTCTTCCAAAAAGTTCGTTCATTGCTTATTACAATTTCGCAAGTGTCTCACTCCCTAAGGCTGATGCAAGACCCACCATACGTGACCGTCTCATACCAATAGAATACAGTGCGTACAAGTTTTGTCCAAGAATCGATCACTCAGCATACATGGTCCGTCATTCTTCGAATCCAGGATTCTTCCATACCTCTAAATCTCTATGCATCCCATACTACATAGAAATCAGAAATATAAGGTCCTCCTAAATCGAGTCCTGACCAAAACAAGTGTATTACGCACACATTATCAGTCTCTAACTTATATCCTAAAAACTTTTATTTTAAATCTACTGTAATCCCGAGAAAATACCTGGTCTTTACCTAGACCTATGGTCTTTGTACATAGTAATTCCTATTTCACTGCTCAATTTTTTTTTTGAAAACTCAGTGAAAATCAAATCCAATGACATTTTCATTCCAATGAAAAATCTATTCCCAAAGAGCTACTAACCGAGTTCTGATACCACCTTGTCACACTCCGATCCCCGCGCTAAACCTTTCGTAGCTCTATGGTCGAGCATCACGCAACATCATAGCTCGGCGCATGTGTCCGTCGGAGCGCCGGGTTTTGTGAATTCGTTTCTTTTCAAATTAATCTCTTTACACGAGAAAAAAACAAGTAATTCAAACTTAAACACTTGATCCAATTTTAAATTCAACTCGCCCTGAATAATAGAAAATACTTTTACATTCCATTGGATCAAACATCATTTCAAAATCATATCACTGGAAATTTTCATAAACATGTGCAATAATTCAAAACGTCAACGAAAACATACATACACTGTACATGTTAATTCAAAAGCATTTTGAAACATTCACCTGACGAACACATGAAAAACACTGTTCCATGGTCTCGCATAGACATATACACAAATATTAGGCCCAGAGGCCAAGTTCCAACAATGTTACAATAAAAACAAATGGGCCTTATGGTCGAGTTCAAATATACACAAGACTGAAAGTAAAAATAGTAAAAAGCACTCTCTCAAGACAACCTCTAGTCTCTGGTCAGATCAGAATCACCTCACTGAGTGCCATGCCCATAAGTACCTGAAAAATAATAATGGGGTGAGCTCGAAAGCCCAATGGATCTCTCCTACACATCACTAGCATTATACAGACTAGCATACAAAACATGCACACAGTTTTATAACATTAGGGGTGTTTCAATCACTTAATTGGTTATTTTTGTCGCTCCATCTGAATACTATCAAGAATTAACCGAAAGAGTGAACCACCTTCGGTATCCCCTTTGTGGTCCTAGACGCAACCAAGCGCGACATCTTTATCAAATAGAAGTCTACCTATGGGACTACGATCCATGAAGATATAGAAATCATATAAAAACTAATATGATCTTCCAAATCTGAGGATCACACAGCCACTCGCAGTTTGGCCCGGTTTGGGGATACCCACGATGATGCCCTGGCTACACCTTGATAATGACCTAAGTGATGAACCAGCGGATTGCCTATCGCCCCGGTATGTAGAGTTCTTAATAAACCATTAAACTTCTTTAGTTTTACAAATAAGGTTTTCAAACCATACAACATAACATCATGCTATTTCATAGATCTAACTTACACAATCTGAATCATGCATAACATTCAATAATCATTAAGATATTGTATATCTAGAAAGCATGTGACCAGTCATTATGATATCATGACAATCGTTCCAATCAATTCACAAATTCCTAACATGATACTTAGTACAGGAATTTAATCAGACATCATATTTCATATACAAAGACCGCATAATACTAGTGAGCAAGGAAATCCCGCCTACCTGTATATGCCAAATGACCCTTGTGCCACTCAACAAAGATGCGCCACTCTTCGACACTCACTATTCTTCAATCTGAAATCAACATTCATAAATTCAATTCTTAAAATCACTGAACCCCCAAATTACGATAAAAAATCACAATTCATATTTATTCAAGCTCATCCATATCAATTTCCTTATAAAAGGATCCCAAATATTCGAATTTTCCATTTCACCACATCAGCATACAAAACTATATTCATTTTCTTTCAAATTCATAATAGAACAACTTTAATTTTGACTGTTACCTCAAACGTTGAGCGGATCGAGTTTTATCCTTGCCCAAAGGATTTTGCCCCCAAATCACCCAGATCTAATCAAATTTTGTTAGATCCGTCAAAAACTACAAATGAATAGTCAAAACCTCCAGAATTTACTCTAGAATCATTAATTCAACAGTTTAGAAGCAAGATCTAAGCTCACCTCACTCCGGATCGTTCGGTGTGCCAAAACCCCCAAATTGGCCAATCGCACGATCAATTCTGCGATTTTGATGTTGTTAGCCTATGGGAATTGATTTGAACGAGTTTAAAGCTTTAGAATCTTAGCTTAGATGCTTAGAATTTCTCTAGATCTGATTTGGATCATTTTGACTGTCTCTGGGCAAAAATCGGATCTCATATACGCTAAAATCGAATGCCCAAAAATGATCTGCGATTCCCTTTTTGCGATTCTAAATCGCATGAACAATGCCGGGTATTGTTCATCCCGTGGTACTGTTCACAGATTTTTATTTTTTATTATTTATTTATTTATTAATTTTTTTTGCCCCAGTTCTCCCTTTTTTTTTCAAGATTAGTTTAAAAAGGCCGTAACCTTTTTGTTTTTCAATTTTTTCCCAACTTAAACCGACATGATTTATTTTATTTCTTTAATAAATATTATAATAAACATTTAAATCTTATTTTTGGACATTTTTATATTTATTTAATATTTTTAAAATTTTATTTTCGATGTGTACGCGTTAAAACATTTGGGGTTATTTTTATTTTTCTTTCTTTAGATGATACACACACACACATATATAATAAAACCTTTATTTTATTTCTTGATTGATACATTTATAGTTTTTGTTTTTATTATTATTATCATTTTTTTTTTCGACATGCACACTTTTAACACTCACGGGTTATTACAGTACAATTCTCCAACTGCAGGAGAAGAAGTTCGAGTGGACTCGATTAAATCTTAGGACAAAGAGTCTGCTCACAATATTGTTGTCAATGCAGTGTACACTTTGTTTGATTTGCATTTGGGCTAATTAAAAAATATTTAAAGTGCACACTTTGTTTGATTAATTTTTATTTTTATTGTACACAGTCAATTATTTAGTATGGAAGCCAAGTATGGGGCTATTAAAACGCGCTGGAACTGGTCTCACCAAAAAAGCCCTCTCGAATTGCCCACGGTGATCGAAAACAGGTTTGTATTGAAAGTACAAAATAAAAATAAATAAAAAAAATATTATGTAATGCCGCCCCTTTAAGGGGCGGCAATGTGTTAAAAAAAATTAAGGCAATGCTGCCCCTTTAAGGGGCAACAATTGATTAAAAAATAAAAAAAAAATAAGTAATGCCGCCCCTTAAGTAAAGGGGCGGCATGCGTTAACTGTAAGCAAAAAAAAAAAGGCACCATGTACAGCTTCTTGCCACCTGAGTGCTGGCATGGCGCCTAAGTATCAAGAATATGCCTAAATGAGGATATTCTTCTATCATGCGTCTGAAAGGGGGTATATAAATTTAATCAAGCCTAATATGGTCTTTTTTTTTAAAGGTAGCTCATATGACAGTCGAGATGTGAAAGCATCTTAAGTGAAAACACCTTCATTAAACTTTTTTTTTAATTCTTAAAGTGAAGGCGTCTTTAGACATTGAGAATTTTTTTTTAACTCTCAAAGTGAATGTGTCTTCATTTTAAGATTTTTTTTTTCTCAAAGTAAAGGTATTCTGAAAGATTTTTTTCAAAGTGAAGGCGTCTTCAATCCTTTACTTAAAAAAAAAAGAAATTGCAACCAATAAAGTCGTATTCACTTGTAGAAAAAAAATAACCAAAATAGACTAAAGACATCGTCATTTGAAAGAAAAAATAACTATATGAAATGAAAGATTAAAAACGCTTTTATTTGAAAAAAAAATTTTAAACCAAATGAAAGCAAGAACTAAAGACGCTTTCATATGAAAAAAAAATTATAACTAAATGAAATGAAGTACTGAAGATGTCTTCATTTGAAGAAGAAAAACTTAATAAAATGAAATGAAATACTAAAGACGCCTTAATTTGAAAAAAATTATAATTAAATGAATTGAAGTATCGAAGACGTCATCATTAAAAAACCAAATGAATTGAAAGATTGAAATTTGAAAAAAAAAATTTTAACCAAATGAGAATAAAAACTGAAGACGCCTTCACATGAATTACTTGGGTTACAATTTTTTCCGAATGAAAACTTAATACCAAATGAAAATTTTAAAACCAAATGAAAAAATTATTTTTTCACAAGTGAAGATGACTTCATAGGGTTACATTTTTTTTTTTGGCAAATTGAAGGACCAAAGACGCCTTCACCTGCAAGAATTTTTTTTTTTTTTTTTTCTGAAAGTGAAGTGAAAACGCTTGTGAGAAAAGAAATTTTGCAAAGTAAAGGTGTTTTCATTTACGACGCCTTAACTTGAAAAAAAAAATTCTTTCTCGATGTGAAGGTGCTTCACTAAGCTAAATTTAGAAAAAAAATTATGAGCCCTTGCGATTTTGCCAATAAGCTCTTGCAATTTTGCCTGAAAAGCCCCTATTATTTTGTCTAGAAAGTAATGTGATTTTGTCTAAAAGCCCTGCGATTTTGCATTCACCTGAAAAAGAGGGTTTTTAGTTTTTTTTTTTGGTGATCGTCTTTTTTTTTTTTTCTTCTTCGATTTTACAATTTCCTATAAATTTTTTTTTTTTAAATAGCCATTCTTCCTGTAGAGTTTCTGAAAATTCAAGTAATTTAAGGATGAGGTAAAGAATAGTTTCTTTAAATCTGATAAAAAGGATCTCGTCCAACTGCAGGAGAAGATATTCGAGTGGACTCGATTAAATCTTAGGACAAGGAGTCTGCTCGCGATATTGTTGTCAATGCAATGAACACTTTGTTTGATTTGCGTCCGGGCTAATTAAAGAATATTTCAAGTGTACACTTTGGTTGATTAATTTTTATTTTTATTGTACACAATCAATAACTTGGTATGGGAGCCAAGTTTAACTCAGCGTGCATAGCGGTGCTTGCTACGCGAAACATGTGTGTGTGCTAGTGTGTATCCGTGGAAAAGAAAAAAACCAAAAAAAGTTTTGAAAAGTCAAAAAGTTTTGTTCTGTTCCGTAGGTTGCGGGATAAAGAAGAGGGGAGAGAGAAAAAAAAATATTGTAATGATGAGTATTCAATAAAGTTGCAAAAATAATGTTCATGTGATTGACAAGGTGTTGGGGCCGGGATGTCGGCTACTGTTACGTCCCCATCCAAATTCTATATAGATTTCTTTGTTTCACAGTTATAATGGCTATGCTTAACGGGCATTATTTCATTGTTTCGTTGAGCTTAAAAATGAAATCGGTTTCTGATCTCTATTTAGTACAATTATAATATTATATAATTAAAAATAATAAAAAATTAATTTGATTCTAGCAATTCTTTGTAACCAATTTTTGTAATTTATTATTTTTTAAAAATATATTTCTAACAAGTTAAAAGTTGATGACTTTTAATGCAATAAGAAGAAAAGTTGTTGGGCAAACACTTAAAAATACATATATAAATAAATAATGAAAGCCAGTTACAACTAAATTATTTAGTGTTATATTTAAGAATTTATTTAGTATATGTTACATAGTTAGAACTTAAAAGCCAATAAAATATTAAAACTGAGCCACCCAATTTTTTTTAAATGTATAGTTATAAACATAATATTAATTTTTAAAAAACCAACTCTAATCAAAAAATTTCTTAATATATAAGATTAATTTTTAAAATAAATATTATTAAATCATCCAATAATAATTGCACTGTCTTGAGAAAAAAAAATCTCCCATGTCTTTCAATTTCTATTTTTTGACAAATGAAGTTTTCTTTTAGGTTCATAATCCTCTTTTTTTAATCATCTTAAAAAATGCCACTATATATAGTGGTATATAGTAGTTGGTATGAATAACTCAATTATATTTTTAAAATTCTTACTAAAAATAACCTTTTCAAGACAAAATAAGTAAATAGAAAGCCCTTTTAATTAAATTATATTGAGTTAATATCTTAACATTTTGCTTTTGGCCGGCCATTGAAGGAGTTCCTTCACCTTGCATCCTTCCATCGGTACATCCAAGGGAAGGAGACACAGGCGCAAAGAAAATCAAATTGTTAGAGAATTGAACACTAAGGGGCTAAAGCGCTAGGGTATAATCTCTTCAACCGTTTTATTATTTGAATAGAGTAGATCATGGATGAATCATATGCTTTTCCTTGATTTATGT
>JAJIYU010008137.1:0-18320 GCA_030144865.1 Tinospora cordifolia | reverse complement strand
CTGCTATATCTTGGAGGTCTACCAAACAAACATTAGTTGCTACATCATCAAATCATGCTGAAATATTAGCAATTCATGAGGCAAGTCGAGAATGTGTTTGGTTAAGATCAAAGATTCAACATATTGAAGGGACTTGTGGTTTATCTTCGAAGAATGATGCTGCAACAATATTATATGAAGATAATGCTCTTGTATCGCGCAACTAAAAGGAGGATACATAAAAAGAGATAGAACAAAACATATTTCGCCAAAGTTCTTCTTCACACATGATCTTCAAATGAATGGTGAGATTGAAGTTCAACAAATTTGTTCAAGTAACAATTTGGCAGATATGTTTACAAAGGCTTTACCAACTACATTATTTGAAAAGTTTGTCCATAACATTGGGATGCGTCGACTTCAAGATTTTAAATGATATCATCAACAGGGGGAGAATAAAGATGAGTTATTGATTAGTGCACTGTACTCTTTTTCCCTTAGCTAAGGTTTTATCCCACTGAGTTTTCCTTGCAAGGTTTTTAACGAGGCAGTCCTAACAATATTATAAGATTTCATCAGAATATATACTCTTTTTCCTTCTAGATTTTTTTCCCACTGGGTTTTATCTAATAAGGTTTTAATGAGGTATATTCTAATATAAAAGGCATTCAAAGGAGGAGTGTTATAAATAATAATAATAAAATATTGAATGTCTTTGTAACCCCTTTGATATTTAGTATTATATAACCTCTAAATCCCATAATGTTCAAATTAATGAGATTATTTAAATGTCATTATTATGGTTGATGTAACCCCCCATTCTAAAAACTATATAAAGGGGTCTTGTACCTTATAGAAATCATCAACAAAGAGAACAATTCTCTCTTGAAAAACTTTCTACTCTATCTAGTGTTCTTGAGTTTTCTTCCCTTTCTCTTGAAGAAATTCTTGCTTTTTCAATTTGTTCTAGTTTGATTCATATTAATAGCCAATATTTAACAAAAATTGGCCCATCAATATGTATAATGTCAAAACTTGAATTGAAAACTTTACACCAATTGAATATTTAAATAACAATAATGACTTGAAATACACACTGTTGAAGATAGCTAAATTTACAAAAGCTAGGAATTCTTGATAATTACTTTGAAATTCACTACAACAAGGAATACTTTTAGCTATGAAAATTTTCATTGCTAAATATCACACTTTTATTGCCAAATGTAATTAGCGATAAAACATTTTCATTGTAAAGTCATTGCTAAATATTTATCATTGATTGTATTTAGCAATTAAAAAAATGTATTATCACTAACTTTTTGCAATAAAAAATAGTTTCATAGTAGAATGTGAGTTTTAACTACAAAATATAATTAGCTACAAAAATAATTTTTATCACAAACATGTAGATTTGACAACAATTTTTAAAGTCATTGCTAAAGAATATTAGCTATGATTTTTTATTTTTGTAGTTAATAGTTATCTTTGTTTATAAATTATTTTCACTGCTAAAAACAAAAATCAGCCATAAAATGAGATTTGTAGTAAAAGATTACATTCGTCAACGAAATTTTTTTATAGCTAAAACATAAATTTAACTATGAAATGAAACTTATAGATAAAAGCCCATATTTGTCTACAAATTTTTTTTATTGCTAAATTGTATATTTAATTACGAAATTTTTTGTTTTATAGTAAAATATTATATTTGACTATGAAGTATTTTTATTGCTAAAATATTTATTTAACTATAAAATGTAATTTATAGTAAATATTCGTTAACAACAACCAAATAATATTGTTGAATGTCTTGTCATTTTTCTTTTAGTTGAAAATATTATTATTATTATTATTTTATATTTTGTGCAGTACCAAAATATAAACTCATAATTGATATGAAAGATAAACATTCATTAATAATTAAGAAAGTACTTACACATTTTCTTTTTTACAAGATCATATTAAGAACATAAAACTTAAATTAATAAGATCTGTAAAAGTTAATAAATTTGAAGGTTTTCTAACACGTTACCTACCATCTATAATAAAATTAAAGGTTTTCCTTAATTGCTTGCTTCTCCTTAAGCCAAGTTTATCTACATTTAGAGTGAATAGTTGAATCATTTTTTTGGTCTTTGTCTCCATTGTAGTACCTGTCACCCCATTTCAACATCCTGTAAATCCAAAATCTCATATGAAAACATAATCTAGAATATCCAAAAAAAGGCAAGCATAACAAATATTTTGTATTAAGAAAAAAAATCACAAGCTCACATCTCAACCACAAAATATTAAATGTGCTAGACTAATAATACTTTAGAATGACAAACTCAGCTTGATTAGTTTGAGAAAAGATATATTAGAACAATGGCTTCAAACATATCCATATAGTAACGCATGGGTATATTATCAAATTTGTTTCTAATTCCATCATAAACTGTTCGTCAGTTGAAAATAATTACTTGTTAGTTACTAATACAAAATAAATATTAATCCAAATGTAAAAGCAATTGCATTCAATGAACAAAAGATTCTAATGTAGCATGTATTATTCTTACCAATATATCTACCTACTCGTTATTCCATCAATAAAAAATTAAAAGTTAATATTGTATAAATCACTATTTAAGTTGATTCATGGACTAAAAAGTCTTTAAATAAGCATTTATCTACATAAACAGGAAACCAAAGAGCTTAAAATTTTTTTTTGAAGAGAAATCTAATAAGAAGTCCAAAAGAAAATATCTAAAACTGTCCAAAAATACATGCACGATAATAATGATGGAATTTGGTTGTCTGTAATACATGTGATTTTTTTGCAGATGTACCTAGTTAGTCATTTATTTCAAAGGTTGAAATTGTACTCAATAAGCAAACTAATAGAAGAGTTGCTAGAGAGAAACAAACTACAAACACAAACATAGGGAATGTTAGTGAAAACTCATGGGGTAAAAGGTCTTCAAACTATTCACAACATGATGTCCAAATTTTCATGAAAATGGATGTTGATAAAGCCATGAAAGTGAACAAGAATGCTATTGCCAATATTGAAAACAAATCTAGATTATATACCTCAACTCTTTCAAACATAATGTTTGAGCATAAAGGGTTTCAAAGAAGTCTGACAACTCAACCAATGTAGCAACAATATCTTGTCTTAAGAAACCACTTATGCCAATAGGTAGTAATCATTGTAATAATACATAAAAATCATGGCTTTTCAAACCTTTTAGCATACCATCCTTGATGTTAGCACATCTACTGATATTTGATGCATAACCATTTGGAAATTTAATGGTCTTCAAAAATTTGCAAAAATGTTATCTCTCCTTCGAAGCAAGTGTATATATTGCTGAAGGATTTATATAACGACCATTAACAAACTTTATATGTAGCTCTTTTTTAATGTTCATGTCTGTCATATCTAAACGAGCTTTATTTGTATCTTTGCTTTTTGCCTCAATGTCTAATAATGTTCTAATAACATTGTCGCAAATGTTCTTTTTTATATGCATAACATCAAGGTTGTGCTGTAACTTCAACTTATGTCAATACGGTAAATCGAAGAAATGTTTTTATGTGTCCAATTCAATTCATCACGACTGCATTTTTTTTCCTACTAGGATGTTTTCCCTATTTGCATTGGAGAGAATTGTGATGACCCATGTTTTGATACACAAAATTTTTTGGGTCTGATGTATGTATATTTAGGAATTTTAATGGAAATACATGAATTTATCTCAATTTTAAATTATTTATGGGAAATTATTAGAATAATTAGAAAAAATACGATTTTCAGGAGAAATACATGAAATTATAAGAAAATGTAATTTCTACAGAGACATAATTTTTAGGATTGATTTTTGAATTTTTGAGAAAATTATAGAATTTTTAGAGAAATTTATGAAATTTTTGGGGGTTATTCAATTATTGGGGAAAATAATTGTATACATAATGAAAATGGTGTATAATTGGAATGTTTTGATGAAAAATGATGATTAAATGATTTTTGATAATTTTAGAAAAAAATAAAAAATTGATATATATATATATATATGGGTTATATACAAAAAAAATGGGAGAAAGAAGAAAAGAAAAAAATAAAATAAAATAAAAATAATGGGGGCCTGGGCTGGCCCAAGTCCTTTAGGGCCGAAAGCTCAGCCCCCACGGGCTGAGAAAACGGCCCGGGCGCCCAGTGCCCGGGCCTGGTGTGTGGATTGGCCCAAACGCCCAACAACCAACCCCCCATTCGTTTTTTTTCGTTTTGTGCAATTTTTGGACAATTTTTGGTATTTTTCTAGATTTTTCTAGCTGCAAAACCATGAGAATCTATGGTTTGAAGCTCCTCGTTTGAGCCATCAACTCACACTTGCTGACGTGGCCAATGGGTAGTGCCAACTGGGCATCTTGCATGAAAACTTGAGGGCTACGTGGATGGCCACGTGTCATCTTGTTTTGCCATGCAACCACCCCTTTCATGCAACCAAAAACCACTCTTGAGCAGAAATCCAAATTTTTCAGTTGTTGTAGCCCATGTTCATGAGCTCGTATCTCCTTCATTCCTTAACCAATTTCACTAAATCTTAGCTTGTTTTGAAGCTCTTGCAACCCTCTCTAAGAGCCCCAAGCCCCTTTGCCCAAGTACACAACCACTTAAGACGAAAATAGCCAGGAAAAGGTGCTGTTCACATATTTCAAACCCAAAACATAAAAAAATTGTGTTGAATCAATCCGTGGAGCTTCGATTCTTAGGCCATTTCAAGTCTGTTTCGGAGGTAAGACTATTCATCTTCTTCTTTTTCATGTGTACTTCAACCTCCAACTGATAGAAAAAAAAATGAAACCTTACACATGTTTTTCAAGTTGTTAAAGTTGGTTATCTATTAACTGTTACAGCAGTGTGACAGAAACTGTGTTGGAGCAACTTTAAGGGGCTCAAACCTTAACCATTTCAGGTTCATTCCTGAGGTAAGACCCTTTATTTTACGCCTTATTACGTGTATTTAAATGTCCAAGTGGTGAAAATAAGATACTAGAACTTTAAATACGTTTTATAAGTTACTGGCGCTGACTGTTTGATTCACTGTTACGACAGTGCCAACAGAAATCAGGCGTTGGGACCAGATTTGAAGCTGTGATTGGAGCACCGAAAGACATCTATTTAGACTGAAACTAGAGGCATTTTAAACCTCATAGTTGAGGCTACAAAGAGGTATAAAGATCTGACCATAAGCTTATGTGAATATGATTTACTACACTTACAAATATGCCATGTTAGATAGAGTGCTAGGACTTAGAAAAATTCTTGAGTTCCTTTAAAATATAGCTAAGGAGTTGATCAAATATTGGGCATGATTTAGTGTTAAATGTTACTGATTCGTGATATTCTTGATGAATGAGTGCTACATGACCTACATGCTTGCAATTGACACAAGAAATGTCCCATGGATTTGTGGTTAATGGGGGAATGAATACTAGAAGGATGATAGGAATTATGAACCCAGAAAAAATTCATGTAACTGGACAGAAAAGTAAGAGGCTAGTTGACTAACCAGATGAGGGTAGATTGAGCTGAAATTTAGTGGAGATGTCTCTGGATATGCAAGGATAATGTGTAAAAAATTTCAGCCAAATCTGAATTTAGTAGGAGGGTCAATTGAGGCACCATTTAACTACCTATTGCAGGGTATATGGGATTTCATATTCCCTATTAATGTACTTAGAAACCCGCGTAAATGGTGTCCAAAAATCATGAAATAAGATTTTGGTGAAAGTTTAGGCAATCTAAATGAAATACGGAAAGTTCTGCATGAATCCGACTCACGGATTGATTGCAAAAAAATCGGCAAGTTGCTATGCAAGAGAGCAAAGAACTCAAAATTTGGCTAAGCGTTAGGATTTGGAGATTTTCACCCAAATGGCCCAATTTTGACCCAATTGACCTATTTTGACCCAATTTGAGCACAAATTGACCAAGAGTGACTAAGTTGATAACATTAACCAAGTTTGACCAATTGACCGAACATTGACTAAGACGATTGGGTTAGTCGAAACTGAGTAGGGACAATGAGATTAGAGATTATGCCGTCTCTATGGATAGAACTGAAATTGAGTTTAATTAATGCAGATTCGAGTGAGTACTACAGGAATGGGCCGGTTGTCGACGGGACATTGGTGCGCAAGACCCGATGTGAGTAGTTTGATTCAGGTGTTTTCTGTGACTTGTATTCTTTGCATAAAACTTGTGTGAAATAACATGGTTTAAATGGTTTCACGATATTTAGATACACCTGATTGATTTTGAGATGTGTAGATGTACACTGGTAGTGAGACCATAAGCTAGAGGGTCGAGCGTCGGGGTCAGTGTACTTGATGTGTTGAGATTAGACTCGAGGTCCAAGTGCGGGGTTAGGGCACATGATCGATGCACCTAGCTTCCGACCAGCTCAAGTGATGGCACTCGAGGACCGAGCCCCGTGGTTAGGGTATTCGCAGGGTACGCCTAGCTTACTACCCGCTCGAGTGGCCAATACGCCTGACCCAAGACCCATTTGAGCAATAACCATAGGTTGGGTTTGTTGAATTAACCCTAGCCTGGATATGTTTTTAACTGGCATAGATTTGAAATGTTTTTATGATGGTTGCATTATTGATAAATGCTTTTGTAGTATGTTATGCATTCAATTATACATTATTTCTGCTACTCATGCATACATGCTTTGTTTTGGAATATTGGTTATGGTTGACATGCTGGTCTTTCTACTCACTGAGCCACGTTGATTTTAGGCTCACTACTCTATCACTATTTTAGGTTCTTCAGTGGCTGATAAAGGAAAAAGCGTGGTGATCGCCTAACTCCCTGACAACTCCTGTCCCTTTTCTTTTTGGTCTTTGATATAGAGGTTGGTCTTCCTTGTAAATGTGTAAATGGTCAATTTTGTATTTTGGACAAGACGGATATGCAATGAAATGTTTTCTCTTTCATATGTTGCTTACTTTTGCTTTTAAGTGTTCCAATTATTTTGATATCGTCTATGTGTATGAGATTGAAAAAAAGACTTAACAATGGTTAGGCGAACTCGACACGGTAGTGAGTTCGTAGGGCCACTGTGCTGATCGGGCCGCCCTTGGCTTAGAGGAGGGGTCTCGACAAGAATTGACCTGTTGCATAGTTTCATAGCCAGAATACTTGTTTGATTCCAATCTATGCTCTTGTTTACCATCAAATGCATTACTCTTTCGCCTTGAGTGAATAGGATGTAAAAATCTTCGATGGCCAATATAACATATTTTACTCCGCAATCAACATGAAGACGTGTCCTCTCTTTAAACTGAGCATGCCATATATCTTTTTGCACTTCATCTAGATAAGTTTTCATAAGTTGGAAAATCATTTATCATCCAAAGCACAGATGCATGCATAGTGAACATACGACTAACAGAAGCATCAAAAGTAAAAACCCCATGCTCCCAAAGCTCTTTCAACTCATGAATTAGTGGTTGCATATAAACATCGATATCCTTGCCTAGTGCATGAGGACCAGGTATAAGCAGCGACACCATAAACATGGCTTTTTCATACATTTCCATGGAAGTAGATTATATGGAATAAGTATAACTAGCCACATGGTATATGACATGTTGCCAAATGGGTTAAAGCCATCAATGGCTAATCCCAATCTAACACTTTGTCGTTCATTAGCAAACCATGAGTAATTATTATCAAAATCTTTCCATGCAACTGAATCTATAGGATGTTTTAATATATCATCATTGTCTACTCTTTTTTCCTTATGCCACCGCATATCTTCAGCTATATGACATGAGATGAATAACCTTTGCAATTTAGGTGTTAAGGGAAAGTAGCGGAAGTTCTTATGCGGAATCTTTTTTCCTTTAGAATCATTTATTTTCCATCTAGACTCACCACATTTTGGACAATTGTTATCTTTCTCATTATCCCTCTAGAATAATGCACAATCATATTTGCATGCATGGATGGATTTATGGCCTAATCCTAATCCACGTAATATCTTTTTTGCCTTATAATATGAAGTAGGGATAATTGAACTTTCAAGGAGTACATCATATAATAATGACAATAACATGTTGATTGATTTATCACTCCAGCGATTAAACACCTTCAAGTGAAGTATTTTTACAATGAAATATAACAATGTATTTTTCACATCCTGGATATAACTCATGTTGTGACTCTTTTAACAATGTGTAAAAGTTAGAAGCCTCCCCTGACATCATATCATCCTCTTCATCACTTCATTTGCTCCCCTTTCTCCAAAAATATCACCTTCAACATCCTCTATGATTTCAAAGACATTATTAATTTGACAACCCTTGTTATTTGCCAAATCATCTATCATGGGATCATTTTCTGCATAATTATCTCCAACATGCATTTCCTCTCCATGGTTCATCCATCTTATGTAAGATTGTGATATGCCATGCAGATATAGATGTCTTTCCACGTCATCTATATGCTTTTCTTTGGTGTTCAAGCAATCTCAACAAGGGCATAGAATCATAGTTTGAAATGTATTCATTTTTGCAAATTCAATAAATGACTTCACCCCATCTATATATGTCTTACTAGGTCTATTTGAAAGTTTCATCCAACTCTTGTCCATATTGTAGGATCTATATCACAATAAAAAAGAACACAAGTATTTAAAAATTAAGATTACATTCATAATAACAAATATACTTTTGAAAGGTTGATGGCACTATCCTTTTAGAAACATGGATCGTATATTGTAAATAATAACTACTAAATTAACAAACATCATCAAAAACTTTAAAAAACATGCATTATGAGATTTGCAAATAATCTAATGTAGTTTAAATAATGAAAATACCTAACTTTCAGCTAAGAACATTTTAAGATCAGCTTAATGAACCTAAATTGCCTCATGTACTATTCAATTAACTAACTGCACCTAAAAATCTTTATAAAATACTTTTTTTTTTACAGCTAAAGGGTTGTTTTAACTTGCATTCATGCAACCTCAAAATGCACAATAGATGTCGGAACCCCTTCCCTAGGCCAAAGGACGGCCCGACCGGCACAGTGACTCAACGAACTCACTCATTGAGTCGAGTTTGCTCAATCACTGTTAAACCCTTACATTCCAATCTTTATGATAGCTGACATTAGAGTAATTTAAACATTCATATTATAAGGTGCATAAGTAACAGAATATTACACACTACCATGTCTCAAAAGTACAGTTTGACCATTAAACAATTACAGACATACAAAATGTGACCGGCCTTAGATAGAAACAAAAAGAAACAGAGGACCACTCCGGGACTAGGTTATAACCACGCCTTTCCCTCTATTAGCTGCTGAGAAACCTAAAATGTTGTAGAGTAGTGAGCCTAAAAGTCAACGTGGCTCAATGAGTAGTAAAAGTAGCATATTACCTAACCGACATCCAAAAATAGTGAATGCTTGCATGAATAGTGACGGTGAAACAATTTATCAAGAATCATGGTATGTTACAAAATCAGTTATAATCAGCGCAACAGTTGAAGAAAAACAGTTTAAATACATGCAGCTCAAAATTATATCAAAACTAGGGTTCAAATCATCAGGTACAACCCTATGGTCATCGCTCGAGGGGGTTAAGAATCAGGCATACCGGCCACTCAATCAGGTCAAGGGTTAGGTGCATTCATCGAACACCCTAACCCTGCACTCGGTCCTCAAGTGCCGTGCTCGAGCAGGTCTGAGGCTAGGCGCACTGATCATATGCCCTAACCCCGACGCTCGGACCTCGAGCCTAAACCAATCACATCGTGTACCCTGACTCTGCGCTCGGACCTCGAGCCTATGGTCTCCCTATCAGTGTACAACTACATATATTTCAAATCAATCATTGTAGTTCAACGCGAGAAACCATTCAATTGATGACGATTTCAATCATTTTCCATGCAAGGAATAAAGTTAAGATAACAATTGAATTAAACTACTCACATCGGGTCCTGCGCACCGATGTCCCCTTGACACTCGGCCCAATCCCTCGATCTACGCTCAAATCTGCGTTATGTTAGACCCAATTTTAGTTCCTCATGAAACACTGCTTAATTCGGTCCTACTATTCCTAATCGATCTCAATCAATTCGAATTTGAATCAGTTAAACCCGGTCAATCGGTCAAACTTGGTCAACTAGGTCAAACTCAGTCGACCTAGTCAAAATTGGTCAATTTGAGTCAATTTGGTCAAAATCAAGTCAATTGGGTCAAAATTCCCAATTTTCAACACATAGTCAATTCTAAGCCTTTTAGTTTAATTTGTGCAGCAAATTTGTTAATTTTTCTGCAGTCAATCCAACTGTTAGATTTACGCGAAACTTTCCAGATTTGATTCAGAACCTTCAAATATTCACCAGAATTTTATGTTTCTATTTTTTGACTTCATTTGACACGTTTTCCAACTGAAATAACAGGAACCTCCAATTCTGGATTTTCTTTTCTATCTATAGAGTGAAGTTTCTGAATTTCTTATGATCAATCCGACTGTTGGATTTGTGTGAAAATTTTCAGATTTGATCTATATCATTCAAATGTTCCCCAGAGTTTTGGTTTAAATTTTTCTGAACTCATTTACTATGGTTTTTGAGTGGAATCATAGAGATGCTCAAATCTGGTCCTATTTGTTCTAACTGCACAGCAAGACTCACAATTTTTCTGCTGTCAATCCGTAGATCGAATTCGCGCGATATTCTCCAGTTATGATCTACGCTTCATAAGGTGTCTCCAGAATTTTATTTCATGAATTTTGGACCCCGTTTAGTATGTTTTCCAAGGGTGATATCAGGAAATTTTGGTTTTTCGGATTGCATATGATAGACAGTCAAAAGAAAACTTATTTAACCCCCTTAGACTTATCTATTTGAGACTAGATTTTTACACAACATTCCTAGTTGTTTTATGAATATATCCTCCAAATTTCAGGCAAATCAAACATGTCTAAGTATTTTTAAAAATTCATAAAAAAAGTACAAAATCATGGTATCATGACAGATTTTCCAAAAATTTTCTAAGTGTCAGATTAGCATGTCTGGCAGCTTACTTCGACATCATTTTTGACGTGCTTCAAGTGCTCATTAGCTATTTATCATAAAAAAGATTTAAAGTAGACATTGTAACCTTTAAAATGAGCTATGGTAACTCAAGATCGGACTTCGGATGAGTGAGATATCGGCCTCGCAAGACTGGACGAACTCACTAGTCTGATTTTTCTGGGTTCATTCGTGACGAACAGCCGATCTTCGTAGTGATTTTCGTCTCAATAGGCTGGTGCTTTTGTCCAACGGTTTGCACAAACTTGAAGAGGGAAATGAGCTCTTTCCAAAGACCCCAAGATCCCCAAATTTCGAGCTCGGACGAGAAAGATATGAGGGGTGAAAGGTAGCTCGTTCAAACTAGATTTCTGCACCAAAAACCAGGTCTTTGTGTTGTTTGGGAAGGGATTTGCACGAACCAAAATGTGCCACGTGGACGGGGAATGGTCAGGTATGGTGGTTGCTTGGCCGAAGTTCACGGGATGCAGGTGGTGGCGTGCCGGCGACATCCACCGGTGACTCATATTAGGAAGCAAAGTCTGTTCCTGCCATGCTTGTTGCAGATGGTGGTTGAAGGAAAGAAGAAAGGAAGAAGAAAGAAGAGGGGAGAGGAGAGAAAGGGGAGCGGGTCGGGCTGTGAGTCAGCCCATCCAAGAATTTCAATTTTTTTTCCTTTTCTTATACACACACACAGATATATATATATATATATATATATAAATTTTGCATTTTTTTCTAAAATTATTAAAATCACTAATAAACCACCTTTTCATCAAATCTTCTAATTATACATCAATTTTCATCATTTAAATAATTATTTCCTCCAAAATTGAATAATTACCCAAAATTTACATTTTTCATCTAAAGATTCCATTAATTACTCTAAAAATTTCATAATTATTCTGAAAATTCAACAATCAATCCTAAAAATCATTTCTCTCAAGAAATTATATTTTCCTTAAAATTTCATGTATTTTCTCCTGAAAATTTTATTTTTTTCACATTATTCTGATTTTCTCCAATAAATAATTCAAAATTAGGAAAAATTGAGAAAATTCATATATTTTCACTAAAATTCTAGAAAATTTATACATTAAACCCTATAATTTTTGTATATCAAATCATGGGTCGTCACAAGAGACACCTATTTAAATTGGAAAAGACTTTACTTGAATTTAGTTGAGTTGAATATTAAAATTAAAAAAAAGGATATTTTATCAGATTCAAATGTTATAAGTACATATCATCCTTTATAGAGTAAAATCATGGGTAGCTAAAAAGCAACACATGCATAGAATGAGTGCGTTTGAGATGAAACTCATCTTAATGAATAGATGGTGAATTGGGAATGGAGTCATTAGTGACTTTCTAGAGATAGCACCTACTGCTTGTAAGTTTGAGGAAAGTCGACATAGGTAAATCTCTTACATGAGATGAATACCGATGGATGAGATTGTGCATGCTTAATGTATTGAAGTTGGAAGGGAGAAGACAAAGATGCATTGTGTTAATCTATTAAAAAAAGTTTGGTCACAAGAGCAATTGCTGGTGAAACAATATTCATGTATACAACCCAAGAAAGTTGGAATTAGATTTTGCCCTTTTTTGAAATTAACCAAAAAAAGAGGCATGAAAATTTTAGTTCTTAGTCAGTGTTTGATAGCTAATAGTCATGTAGTTGTTTTCTCTAAGAAAGTAGTCATTGCTGGTCTTTTTTCTCATGTTTTAGTGTGAAATAGCATTTGAAGTATGTTTCTTCTAAAGTACTTCAACTTGGTTTTTCATTGCACCACTTAAGCATGTAATTTTTAACTAGTGTTTTGAGCTTCTTCTATTTGATGTTTTCACTTCTTTGACACTATTTCTTGTGAAATTTTTCTAGTGATATATATCTTGTTTAAAAAGGGGTGGTGAAATTTTCAAATCTATCATAGTTGGATACTTGTATCCCTAAATTATGGTGGAAAAACAATGTTTCAATTGTAGAATTCACCGTGATTATTTTTTAGATGACTATTGGTATCAATAACTTCTTAAAACATCTCTTTTGCATATATAGTAGTATCTATGGGATCCACTTCCTAAATTTCTCTTATTAAATTTGTTGTAGTTTAGTAGTTATTTACGATGGTAAATATAAAATGTCATTTTAAGTGAAAAATACCTCTAAAGTACTCTAGAAAAAGTACAAAATTTGTCATTATGGGCTTCTCCAAAACCTTTTCTTTTCTTTTTTGTTCTTTCTTTTTTTTTTTCAATAATCACTCTCAGAAGAACCACAAGTTTCGAGCAAAGTGCCAAACAAGGCCAATTAAACGATGCGCTTCATATCACTCTAACCATGTTGGACAGATCTCACTTTATTAGTATCTCTTCTTTCTCTTTATATTCTGGGTTATGTTGGGTGAGGAGTAGCTAGTTGAACATTACTGGCTTTGTTATTGTTATTTGTAGAGCCAATTTAATATATTAATTTAGTTATATGCATTGAAAGTATTTTTCAAATTGTTTATCATTGAGTGTTTTCACACGCTATAATATGTAATGAATATATTGAAAGAGATCTTTCTTAGACTTCATTTTCCATTAATGGTGTAGGCTATGGAAGCAAATAAAACTAATTGAAAAATCCTATTTGAGCTCTACCCATTCTTTGAGGCTTACAAAAATTATTTGCAAATAGATATTGCAACAAAAAATAACAATGACTTGAGGAAATGGAAAGGTTGGGTTGAATCTCGTCAGCTTACAATGAAGGTCAAATATTACATTTTATTTTTGGCGTTCGGTTTTCTCAATTGGAACATACATTTGGGATGCTTAAGAGCATCTACATCCTGGTGATTTTTGGACAAATCCAAGATATTCCATTATTGTTATTTCGTGGGTTTGCAACTAAAACAGGTTATTCCTATGCACAAAGGTGAACAAGTCAATATAAGGGCAACCGTAGAGGAATTTAAATGTTCTATCAGAGCATTCTGTTGGATGAAACCTTTACAAACTGAACCCATATTTCTCATCCCAATGGTGGAGAAGTGAGTGGATTTACAAGGTGAAGATGGCAAAAGTAGTAATGATGTAGTGAGGCGAGAGTAAGACAGAGAGAGATTTTGTACTTGCAAGATGCAAGAATCGTTGGGTTTCAAGCCTCGTCAATGGATTTCAAGCCTACAAGTGTCATTGCAAACAATCATTACAGATTTCTACTAGTGAGTTTTGAGCGTCGTTGATGGGGTTTGCTTGCAAACGATGCTAGAAATTAGGTCAAAGATAGATAGAAGAACATGTTGAGGGATTTCTACTTGTGAGATTGTGAACGTTTCTTGATGGGTTTGGCGTTGCAAACGCTGCTGTAGATTAGGGCAGAGACAGATGTGACTGCAGCAATGGTATGAAGAAGTGTTGTCAATGGGTCTCAAGCCTGCAAGCATCCTTGCAAGATGATAGTTACATATTTCAACCAATGAGTTTTGAGCGTCGATGGGTTCGTGTTGCAAACGATGTTGCAGATCGGGACGAAGATAGATAGAAAAACATTGTTGAGGGATTTTTACCAGTGAAATTGATCATGTCCCATTGCTGCAGTTAGAGATTTCTACTATGAGATTGTGAGTCTAAGCGGTGTAGATGTGTAAGCCGAATATGGTAGCCACAAAACAGATAGTCTAAGATGGGTTGGAGTATCGGGACCCCTTCTCTAAGCCAAGGGCGGCCCCCGGCACAGTGGCCTGACGAACACTTTCACCAAGTCGAGTTCGCCCGACCACTGTTAAGCCCTTTCTAAATCTCACACAATCAGACGATACTAGAATAATTGGAACACTTAGAAGTAAAAGCAAGCAACAACTAAAACGGAAGCATTTCATTTACATTAGTTTTGTCCAAAATACACATTTAACCATTTAAGACTAATACAACAATGACCAACCTCAAATGAAAAGGAGAAGACCAAAAAGAAACTAAGACAAGAATCGTTAGGGAATTAAGCAACCACTACGCCTTTTCCTTTGTCCGCCACTGAAGAACCTGAAATGATAATAGAGTAGTCAGCCTAAAATCCACGTGGCTCAGTGAATAGAAAGATCAGCATGTCAACCATAACCAATATTCCAAAATAATGCATGTATGCATGAGCAATAAAATGATGTGGCATTCAAAAGTATGACATAGTATGAAAATAGTTATAAATAGTGCAACAGTTTAAAAAAAAACCATCTTAAATTCATGCCAGTTAAAAACATATCCAGACTAGGTTAGCTCAACAAAACCCAACCTATGGTCATCGCTCGAGTGGGTTGTAGGTCAGGCGTATTGGCCACTTGAGCGGGTTGTAAGCTAGGCGTACCCCTCGAGTACCCTAACTCCACGCTTGGTCCTCAAGTACCATCACTCGAGCGGGTCGGAAGCTAGGCGTGTTAATCACACCCCCTAACCCCGTGCTTGGACCTCGAGTCTCATCTCATCGTATACCAGACCCCGCGCTCGGACCTCGAGCCTCTGGTCTCGCTACCCGTGTACATCTACATATCTCAAAATCAACTAGATGTATCTAAGTCTTGTGAAACCATTCAAACCATGTCATTTCATACAAGTTTTATGCAAGGAATAAAAGTCATAGAAACACCTGAATCAAACTACTCACCTCGGGTCCTGTGTACCTATGTCCCGTCGACAACCAGCACAGTCCCGCTATACCCTCTCAAATCTGCACCAATCAAAACTCAATCTTAGTTCTATCCGTACAGTGGCCCAATATCTAATATCACCATTCCAACTCAGTTTTGATCGACCCGAGCCGTTTCGGTCAATCGGTCAAACATAGCCGATTCTAGTCAACTCTGGTCAATGCGGTCATCCTAGTCACCTTAGGTCAATCCATGCTCAAATTAGGTCAACATAGGCCATTCAGGTCAAGATTGGGTCAAAAGGGTCAAAATTAGTTCAAAATCTCAAACTTCAACACTTAGTCAAATTTGGGTTCTTTGCTCTCTTACACAGCAAGCTTGCCGATTTTTCTGCGGGCAATCCGTATGTCGGATTTGCACCAAATTTTTTAGATCAGTTCTAGACTCCTTAAACCTTCCCTAAAATTTTAAATCATGATTTTATGATTTCATTTGATAGTATTTTTAGCTAAGATTTGAGGGACTATGTGTTCTCGGTTTCTGTATGACAGACAGTGATTGTTTGCCTAATTTGACCCACTTATCCATATCAGATTGTTCTGAAATTTGGTAGGCATAAACTAAAAATACTTAGGAATCAATCCACAAAATTTCATGCCATTCCACAGAGGTTTGCCTATCTAATTTAATCTTAGAATTTTCAGTTGAATCACAAGGACTTCTGGGTTCACACTTCCTGACAGTAAATTTTCCAAATTTCTTGTAATCAATCCAACCGTTGAATTTGTGTAAAAATTTCTAGATTTGATCTATTCTATCTAAGCTTTCACTAAAATTTTATTTCGTAATTTTTGAACATCATTTACTGGGGTTTCTAGGTGTAATAACAGGGATTATAAGAAAATACATACTTTGAACCCGAAAATTTCTATGTACAAAATCATGTGTCGTCACATGGAGAGCAAGAGAGTAGCTAAGGATGAAAGATATAACAAAGAGGAGGATTTGTAAAACAGTGAAATCCAAATTTTGGGCGTGAGTTACTCCTGCCTTCGTGAAGTGTATGGCGATAATTATTTTTGTAGATAAATTTATTGACTTGTAGCAAATAGTACACTAATCAACTATAACATAATTATTTATTGTTAAAATAAATTTTAATTTAAAGAATTTATATTTTATTAGATGATATTTTTTTTATTGTTACAATTTAGAAATTAAAAGAATTCATAGCTAAATTATGTATTTATCTTTTTTCATCATAATTTTATTATTTAAAAAAAATTCATTGCTATAATTTTCAAAACATATATGTTCATTGCTATAAATTAAAAAAAATTCTTCTTATTAAAATCCTTAAGTTATATTATTATTGCCTTTTAAAAAATAACAAGTTTATATTATTTAGTTTCACTAAAATTAATTTTTTAAATTTGATTCATTAAAAATTTATTAGTTTAATGTAAGCATGTCATTTTTACTGTTAAACATTAATTTGAGTTTAAATAAACTATGAATTTGTTTATTAAACAAATTGTATGGTAATAATTTAAAATTATTTAACTAAGTTTGTTTAAATATGCAATTATTTACTTTTAAAAAAAAACACTTAGTTATATATTATAAATTTTAACTTTGGCCAAATGTATATATATACATTATAAATTTTAAACCTTTAATTTTCTTTTAAAAATTAATCTGTTTATGTAATCTATACAATTAATAATTTTCATGATCATAAATTTTAAAAAATAATATTTATTTTTTTACAATTAATAATTAACAATGTAGTTATTTAATTTTAAAACATTTTGTAGTTATTTGAAAGTCTCTCCAGCAATAATATAATCTTCCTCTTTTACTTCTTGTCTTTTTTGTCTTCTTATTGTTCTTCTTTGCCTTCTTGTTCCTTAGCTTCTTGTCTTTTTTATAGCTTTTTATTCTTTTAAATTCTCACCTTTCGCATTCTATTCACAAGTTTCTTGAATGACGACATGGGAGGTTTTGGGTTGTCTTGTTCTCGTGCTAATCAAATTATAAGAATAGATTGAAGAGAGCAAGAAAGTTGGAGAGAGGAAATGCAAAAAAAAAAAAAAATTATATTTAGTTTTTAAAATACAAAATCCAATCAATCATTGACAACTAAAAAAATGGAAAAAAAAAAGAATAAAAACAAACCCCCTTTTACGTACATCATAAATCTTCTTTTGATCACTTTTTATCTTTCTTCTAATTGGTGAATGAGACAACTTTTTTTTCAGCGGCAATTTTATATAATTTTTTAAGGTATAGCTCGTGCCATTAAACTAAAGAGGTCAAACTAACTACTACAAAATTTTAATTTCATAGCTAAATATATATTTTAGCTATGAAATGAATTTTACAGCTAAATATATATTTTAGCTACGAAATGAGTTTTATATCTAAATATATGTTTTATCGATGAAATGAGTTATATGGCTAAATATATGTTCAAGCTATGAAACGAGTTTTATAACTAAATATATATTTTATCTATGAAATGAGTTTTATAGCTAAATATATGTTTTATCTATGAAATAAGTTTTATAGTTGAATATAGGTTTTAGCTATGAAATGAATTTTATAGCTAAAAAGGAATTGCTA
>JAJIYU010008136.1:0-18301 GCA_030144865.1 Tinospora cordifolia | reverse complement strand
GTTTGTTTAATTTCATCATTATATGATAAAAAGTGGGTCTGAATAAATATTTAGGAAAAACATATTTTTATACAAGAAAATATGAGTAATTACATAAATATCATAACTGTCATTTTTATACAAAAGTAAAAAAATTAATAATAAAAAAACCAGAAAATGGTTTAAAAACAAATTTTTATAAAAATAAAAATATTGACTTTTTTTGGAAAAAAAAATGCGGTGGCAAAATAAGTAATTAAGGTTAATAGAGTATAGGCGAAACTGAAATTGGCACATGAAATTTGTGGTGCATGATAGGGGTGGGAAAAAAAATCTGTTTTTTTTTCTTATAAAAAAATTTGTTTTTTTTTTCTTATAAAAAAATTTTTTTTTTTCTTGGCCGTTGATCTCAAATGAAAAAGGCCTTATAATCATTGATTTAGACAGGAAAAAGTACCAAAAAACCCTAATTCGAAAACCCTAATCATCTAGTCACCAAAGCAAGCTAAAATGGAAATTCTCCTGATTTAGAAGGCGAAAAATAACGAAACTAACCCTATAAGACTCTATATAAACTTCCTTACTCTAACCATTTCACTCATCCCAAAACAAGAGTTGAAATTCTTCTTGCTCTCTCTTCGACTCCTTCTTGGCAACCTCAATCTTTTTCTTTTCTTGAGCTATTCTAAATAGCTTGTGAAGTAGTAGCAACGAAGTACTACACAATTTTAGGAAGCAATCTTGATATGATTTTCTTTCCCTTTCTTTTAATTTATTATTTTGATTTAAATAATGCTTACTTGTTTTATTTGTTTGAGTTTAATTTTTTTTATTTATGCATTATTTTATTGTTTATGACCTAGAGAGTATGTTCTATAGTTGCGTCTTATATGATCTTCTACATTAGAAATCGAAAGTCAATGTAAATGTTAAATTGTTAAAGATACTATTTATCAATCTACAGCTTATGACCAAGAGAGTATGTTGTGTAGTTGCGTCATATACGATCTTCTACATCAAAAATCAAAAGTCAATGATCATGTTATATTGTTGGAGTGTTTAAATACTGTTGAAATGTTCATTTACTACGCTATTGCACACATAACTAAGATTAAACAAAGATTTCAACCACGTACCGACACGGAGAGGGATATTCCCTGCATGTGTTACCAGTCTTTTTGACTGGTTGTCAAGTTTGGCACCAGAGTAGACTGGGTTTTATATGTGATCCTACTCCACAAAGAAAGGTTTGAGTTTCAAAAATGATCTCTCTCCTTAGATCTGGAACACAGAGGTTAATTTATTCTTGTCTAATTTATGACGAAAATAATATATTGTTTGAATCGAATTAATTCCTGAAAATATTTGATATGCTTGTATTATTTGGTTGAAATAATTAATTAAATAGATAGAATGATTCACTAGGCTTTTTAGCTCACCCCCTATTTTTCACATTTTAGATAATTAATTAGCTCTCGAGGAAGTTTATTTATTGAAAATTTTTATTCCAATGTAAGGCACATACGCCCAAATCAAATTGTTTATTCATTTTTGAATCTATTTTCTCATTGTAAAAGTTCAATTAGTATAAATAAATGAAGGATTTTAATTATGATGCCTTGAATTATTTTGCACAATTGTATACGGAAACCCTCATGAATTTGGGTTTTAGAAAAGAAGAAAGTAGCATGGGCCCGTCTCCCGGGCGGCCCAAGATTATTGATCAAAGAAAATTAGAAGATGACGTGGACGATGGGGCTCGGGAGGCGGGGTGTTACATTTATAGTCTTCTTCTCGGATCTCATCTTAGGGTTCCAATGAGCCTTCCTCTCCAATCTCGTCGTAGGGTTTCGACAAGACTATGTTGTGTGAACAACAACAGTAGGAACCAGAAAAGAAGCAGCAGATCTAGTTTAAGCTTTGGCGAGCAACAGGAGGGCGAATGAACAGAACAAACAGAACGATCGTTCTTCTGCTCCAGCAAGCAACACAGGCAAATCTAGTTCTTCAGCTCCAATGAGCAACGGAGGGAGAACGAATCGAGCAGCACAATTTTTATGGAGCTCTGGTGAGCAACACAGGCCAATCTATAACAGATTGAAATATTCCGGCAGGCAATGAGCAGCAAGCAGCAGAAAGCGTCGGCTGGCAAGCAGCAAACGGGCGTTGCAACAATACCTTCTTCCTCGACAACCCACCATCAAATCCATTCTTATCCATCTTCGTCTTCTTCGTCTTCCTCTCCATCCCCTTCTCCTCCCAAATGGTTGCTAGAGAGAGGATTTTGCAGCGACGATGGAGAGGTGGTTCGAATGGTTGCTGGAGAGGGGATTCTACAACGACGATGCAAAAATCAGAGATGATAACAGGCAGAAATTAGGGACGAAGCAGAAATTGAAGCAAGCAACGTTGATCAACAAACAAAAATCGACCAACGGAAAGCAGTGAACAGGAAGATGAGATGTGGCGGCAACAAGCATAAATCACTCTAGATCTCCTTTACATGCTACAACCTCCAGATCTCCAAAAGATCACCATAAAGTTTTAAACCTACAACCTCTGTTTCTGCATGCTGCAACCTTTAGATCTCAAGAAAATCGGCTAAAAGTTGTAGATTCGCAACCTCCAAATCTCCTCTGTCGAGATTTGCAACCCATGATAACAAAAGACGCATTCTTTGTAAATCTTTATTTACATGGAAGACGTCTTTTGAAAAGATACCTTCCATATAAGTTTTGTTTTTGTCTTTTTTTTTTTAAATGCTGAGTTTTTTATTTGAGATTTCTCTCATTTCTGCATCTTCACTTTGTTTATTTTTTTAGTCGTCTTCATTTAATTTAAACGCAGATAATTTGAATCATCTTTGCTTTGTATTTCTGCATCTTCACTTTATTTAATTTTTTTATATTGCATTTTAAGTTGCGATTTGAATTTCATTCTTGTTTTTGCGTCTTTACTTCGTTTTTTTAGTCGTCTTCATTTGATTTTAAAAAATGAGAAGGTAAAACTTTTTTTAATACTGAGTTTTCAATTTGAGATTTTATCCTCATTTCTACGTTTTCATTTCGTTTAATTTTTTTTTATACTATGTTTTTAGTTGCTATTTGGATTATGTTCTCGTTTTGTCTTCACTTCATTTATTTTTTTAAGTTCTCTTCTTTTGATTTTAAAAAATGAGGCAAATGTATCTTTTTTTAATCGTCTTCAGTTTTTTTTTATTTTTTTCAAATTGTATTCGTTTAAAAAAAATCGGTGAAGATGTCTTCAGTGAAACTTCCTTTACTTGAAATAATTTTTTATTTTTCAAATCATGTTTACTTCATTTTTTTAAAGTCATCTTCACTTGATTACAAAAAAAATTAGGTAAATAAGTCTTTTTTTTTAAAATCGTATTTGTGTTTCTTTTTTTTTTTAATCTGTCTTCATTTAATTTTTTTTAACATTAAGTTATCTTGATATGTTATAAAAAAAAATCGGGTGAAAGCATTTTCTGTAAAAATGACTTTACTTGACATTTTTTTTCAAATCATCTTCACTTCATTAATATTTTTTTTTTCAAATCGTCTTCACTTGATTTAACAAAAAAAAAAAACACAAGATGAAGGTGTTTTTTTAAATTATTTTTTGTTTTTTTTCAAATTGTTTTTAGTTAAAAAAATTAACACACCTTCACTTCATATATATTTTTTAAAAATAAATTTTAATTTATTTGTTTTTTTTAAGTTGTCTTCACTTGAAACTAGGTGACACGAAGAAGTTTTCACTTGATATATTTTGTTTATTGCTTCGTTAATTTTTTTTATCATCTTTGCTTCGTTAATCCCAAATCACAACTAGGAAAGCATTAAAAAAATCCTAGAAATGAAAAAATGCAGTAAAAAAGAAAAAGAGAGAGTTACTCAGAAACAAAAACGAAAAATAAAGATGTTTTCACATGGTTTTAAAAAATAATTAGACACACTTTTTTAAATCAAGTGAATATGACTAAAAAATAAAGCTGAGTATGATTAAAAAAAATAAGTGAAGCGAAGACAATTAAAAAAATTATCTTAAGTCAAGACGTCGTCGCGTCACTTAGTTTAAATGAAAACCGAAGACAATTTAAAAAAAAACACATTTGCATTGTTTTTTTTAACCAAGTGAAGGCGAAATGAAAAAAAAAATGAATTGAAGATTTTTTTTTTAAAAAATTATACCAAGTGAAGGTGTCTTCACCTGATTATTTTTTTTAAACGAAGACAATTTGAAAAAAAACAAAGACGATTAAAAAAAGATACTTGATTTAAAAAAAGTGAATATGATTTGAAAAAAAATATAAAAGAAAATTGAAGACAATTAAAAAAAAATACCTTTACCTCATTTTTTAAAATCAAATGAAGACAACTTAAAAAAATAAATGAAGTAAAGACAGAAATGAGAACGAAATTCAAATAGCAATTGAAAATATAGTGTAAAAAAATTAAATGAAGTGAAGACGTAGAAACGAGAACAAATTAAATGAAGACGACTAAAAAAACGAAGTGAAGGCACAAAAATGAGAATAAAATTCAAATCGCAACTGAAAACACATTATAAAATGTTAAACGAAATGAAGATACAGAAATGAGAATGGAATCTAAATCGCAACTTAAAATGCAATATAAACAAAATTAAATGAAGTGAATATGAAAAAATGCAAAATAAAGATGATTCAAGTCGTATGCGTTTAAATAAAATGAAGACAACTGAAAAAAAAATAAATGAAGTGAAGACATAGATATGAAAGAAATCTCAAATAAAAAACTAAGTATTTAAAAAAAAAGGACAAATTTTTTTTTATATAGAAGACGTATTTTCCAAAAAATGCCTTTTGTGTAAATCTGATTTACACGTGGATTAAATAAAAAAACCAACTATGTATACTTGTGGCAAGACACTGTTGAAAAATGAGTATATATGAAATAAAATTGGATAGCTGGTCATTTTAAAAATAATTTATTTTTTTGTATTATTAAAAAGTGAAAAGTAGGTAAATATAAAATAAAATTTGGGTGTTGGACATTTTAAAAATAATTTATTTTTTTTGGTATTATTTAAAAAGGAAGTCTGGCCATAGCCCATTGAGCATGTTTGTTTAAGATTCTGAGTACGCACAAGTGATTATAAAAATGTGATTATAAAATAAGTGATTATAGAAAGTGATTGTAACTATGTTTCTTATAGATTATTAAAATTGTTTTTATCAATATGATATTATTTGTTATAACTCAAAATAAGTGATTTTATAATACAATTAACAAATTTTCCCTTTTATACAAAAAATAAAATATTTAGTTCATCTTCATCAAAATTAGATTTTAAAGTTTAAATTTGTACAAAATTTTTATTTTATCTTTTTATTACAAAATTTTTTTAATTAGAAAATACGAATCTATTTTAAAATTAATATTGTACTATTTTTTATCTCATTTATTTATACAAAACAACTTCTTTGTGGCCTAGTACAAAACCCACAATTCACATCTCTAACGCCCCTTGCCGTCACAAGAAAACGGCTTGAAGCGTCACATTTCAGAGAAGCCAAATCCCAAACCCTAGTTTGCTGGCCATGACTCGCAGAGAAGAGAACCTTATCATCGGCCTGAGATCTAAAGTAGTGATGAGCTTTGAATTTCCTTCAATGGTGGCTTTAATCGAAGCGTTCGATGATTAAACGATCTTGGTCTAATCGTTGCAAGCGCACACGATAAAAGACCGTTTAAATAAACTGTGAAAGGACCGTCTGTGTAGACTCGGTGTCGCCATTGCAAGTTGGGATGGGACTCGATTAGAGTCTCTGGTAGAATTGAAGAGTAATATGAAAATCTGTTAGTTTGCAAGTCGGGGCTGCTCTGTTTGTAAAATTCAGCTGACGATGCCCAGGAGAGACAAAGCCTAGAAGGTGAGAGACGATGCTCAACAGAGAAATACATTTGTGTCATTCAAATGCCAACTCGTTCACCTTATAACACTCTAAAACGAAAGAGCTGAACGGCTGTTGAACAAGAGAGAAGAAAACGACAAAATAGGTATTTCGCTTCCAGAGCACAGAATCGTTCGTGAAGAATCGGTTAGGTTGTTGCTTATCCGGATCGCAGTTTTACTGCGTTTCCATCGATGAGAAACAGAACCAAGAACTTCCGACGCCGCGCCGGAGAGGACGACTCCGATGACGATACCACCACCGGAGCCACCACCCCAGCTACCATGGCCGCCGCAGCTAAGAAACTGCCCTCAACTAAAGAGCCATCGAGTCGTTCGAAAACGCTTCTCAGCTTCGCCGACGAAGAATACGGCTCCGAGGCAAAAGCCTCTCACGATCGAGTCAAAACCCCTTCTTCTTCTTCTTCTTCGAGATTAACAAAGCCAAAATCCTCAATCTCCTCATCTTCTTCTCACAAGCTGACTTCCTCGAGAGATCGAGCTTCATCTTCTTCTATCACACCTTCATTTGCATCCAATGTCCAGCCCCAAGCCGGAGAGTACACGAAGGAGAAGCTTCTAGAACTTCAGAAGAACACTCGAACCCTCGCCCGCGGCAGTAGCACCGGTAGTGGAACCTCTACTTCTCGTCCTCAGGCTGCGGCGCCATCACCTGAGCCGGTCATCGTGTTGAAAGGTCTGGTCAAGCCGGTGAACACGAAGGAGGAAGTGAGAGGGATTGGAAAAATTGAGAAGGAAGCTGACGAAGGAAGGAAATTGAGTTCTTTTCGAAGAGAAAAGGATGATGCGGAGAATCGATTAGCTAATTTAGGGATTGAGAGAATTAGGAATGCTGATGGTGATGATGAATCGGGTCCTTTGATTCCTGATCAAGCAACAATTAATGCAATTAGGGCGAAGAGAGAGAGACTGCGGCAATCGAGAGCCGCCGCGCCGGATTATATATCGTTGGATGGTGGGAGTGGTAACCATGGGGCTGAAGGATTGAGTGACGAAGAGCCAGAGTTTCGAGGCCGAATTGCATTGCTAGGGGAGAAGACTGATGCGAAGAAGGGTGTTTTTGAGAGTGATGTGGATGGTAGGACGGAAGGAATGGTAGATGGTGGTGTTTTGAAGCAAAATGGGGATTATGATGATGAAGATGAGGAAGATAAGATTTGGGAAGAAGAACAGTTTAGAAAGGGACTGGGAAAGAGGATGGATGATGGGTCTGCTAGAGTTAATCATAGTGTTTCAATAGTTAGTCAGAGTGTTCAGCAGAAGAGTTATGCATATCCGACGGTTGGGTATCCGTCAGTGGCACCAAATGTCTCATCAACGGGTCCGGCAATTGGAGGTTCTGTTGGAGTATCGCGGAGTGTGGAGGTGATGTCAATATCTCAACAGGCTGATGTTGCTACCAAGGCCCTTCAGGATTCCATTATAAGGCTCAAGGTAATGTTGATCCATCTATTTGAAACATTGTTGGAATACCATGTAAAATCCTTTGGTGTTTAAATGCCTTCTGGAATATCCTATTGATTCAATGTAGCTGTGATATTTCAAGGGTATAACTTTCTCTATGAAGCATACTTATTCTTGGGGGGTTTCCACATGTCTGTGTCTAGTCACCTCCTTGAAGTTGTATGAATAAGTTAATGATGGAGTATGTCGTTAGTCTCTCAACTGTTTGCTGAAAAAATATTATATTTGCATCAAGCTCTATCTTAGAGAAAATTTTCCCAAAAGCCAATGATCCATCTTGTAGTTGTTTAATTAGGGGTGCTGCCAGTCTAATGTAACTTCCCTTACGGCTGAATTTTATTTGCTTCATCGGTGGTGTTTTCATCCTACCCTACCAGTTCAATGTTCAAATCATACCATTGAAGTCAAATTCTTTTGAATTCAAGTCACATGCAAATTGTGAAATGTGTCATTATTCGAAATATTGCATATAATTTATGTAGGGGAATGACTAATTATGGTTTGATCTTTCTATCAAACCATTTATCAGGAATCACATGGAAGAACCATGTCATCTATGAATCGGACCGAAGATAACTTGTCTGCATCACTAGCAAACATCACAGCTCTTGAAAAGTCTCTATCAGACGCTGGTGAGAAGTACACCTTTATGCAAAAGCTTCGTGACTTTATTTCTGTTATATGTGACTTTTTACAGGTATGAGTTCCAGTCTGAGTTCTTGTAGTATGCATTTTAAATGCTTCTGAGACTTCTAATTCTATTTGTTCTCGAATAATCAACTAACTGATATATATATATTGAATATTGGTGACTTTATGAGTTCCAGTCTACAAGCATTTAAAATTCAACTAACTAATTCTAATTCTCTCAACTATTACATCGTTTTCTAGTATGTAATAGTTGAGAGACTCTAATATCAATCTTGTGTCATTCTGTCCATTTCTTTTTTGTTTTTAATTCCTGTAAGTTCTTTCAATACAGCCATATTTTGGGTGCTGTAACAGAAATCTGAACTTTGAGGTGGCTGTATGGTAAAACATTAAAAAATAATTTAGTAATGAACAATTCGAGAAATTGCAGGAAGAATCATCTAAAGATACTCTGGCAGCACTCATTTGGGGGGTTTGGACAGTTAAATTAAAGACCATTAGACATATAAGTAAAAAGAAAAAAGCCGAAAACATAAATTGACACAAATAGAGTAAATTACAGAAGATATAGTAGGTGTAATGTCCTACTAATGATCATTGAGTTATAATGTAGCATAATATTATGAAATAAAATAGTTTCGTTATTGAACAGTTGTCAAGTAACATAAATTTCATGAAAGAAAATGGTTCTATTTTTGGCTTTTCATGTCCTTGAAACATTAATTGTAAAGTTATTATAGGAAAAAAAATGTGAATTTCTTTTGCCCCGTTCTCATTCATTGGTCATTACCTTGTACTTGGGTTACCTTTAATAAGCCAAGCTGACCAAAGGGGAGTATTAAAGGATGCTTGTATAGAAAATTGTAGAGCACATATCTGGCATGGAAATCAAGTGTTGGGGTACGACCCTACCAACAATGCACCTCTGCAGCCCCTCCTTTTTGCTCGATTTTTTTTTACCACCTTTGATTGATTTCTTTTTCTTGGTGGCGTACCATCCTCTCCAGTGTGGTTTTGTATCCCTTCAGGAGAAAAATCCGACCTAGGGGGAGGATTTGAGGGTGATTGAATGGGAACCTAGGAAACCACTTCTCCATTATGAGATTTAGAAGTTTGGGAAACCAAAAATCCAACAAAAGTAGAACTTCATTTGACATGTCCTCATAAACATTTGATAATAAAGTCTAACCAAGCTGTTTGATTAATAGGGGAAGCAATCAAACTTAAAGGTTGATTTGATGGCTGCGCCTGAAGGACTGGGGCATGGAACATCTATCACAGAATTGCATGTATCTTGTCAAGTTTGACATAACTTATGCAAATGTCACTACAAAAGGGGTCCTAAATATTAAAATTCCAAATCTTTTTGCAAGAATTCTTTTTGGCTTTCTCCTCAAGCTAATCATGAAATTTCTCTGTTCAAAACAAAAGTTGTAAAATTTCAGAAAAAGCCTTTTCAATGTTTACAGTTAAACAAGTCCCATCTATCTGGAAAGAGGTGCTAATCTTGTGACTGAATCTAGTTTGTAGATCCCCTTAGGAAAGTAAGAATGAGGTTGTTACCTTATTGGACAGTTGCATATCACTCTGCATTTTTTTTTTAAGAGAAACAAACTTTATTCGTACATAACAATAATTAAATATGTGCAAAATTCCTTGCAGCCAAACTACAACTGATTCTTCTGAGTACACCCTGATACGACATATGTTCTCACATACTACAGAACATCCACCCGAAACTTTGGCCTTATTTTAGCAATGATGCTGAAATTGGGAAACCTCTACTCTGTGGGAATGTAGACATCCAAGAGCTGGCTAATCATTTAAAACACGTCCGAACCTGACCACTCTTTTTTGACCTGATGATAAAGATCCTATTGTTTCTTTTGATTCAAAGAGACCACAAAATAGCATAAGAAATGAAAAAGGAATGAGACCAGTGTTTCTATCATGTTGGGATAATGGTTGCAAGTGTGCAAGAGTATAGGCATCATTTGCTTCAAACCTCCTTAACAAACCTGCGATCAACAAAGAGATGTCTCATGCATTCACCATCCTCCAAGCTTTATGGACACTGAAGCTGAGTAGGCACCATGATGGAGTATGTTTCTGCAGGACATCATATGTATTTTAACATCCCTTTGCTAGTAACCAGTCAAAAACCTTAATTTTAGATGGAACTTTGATATATATAAGCTTGGAAAACAAAAAGGCATGGAATGGGAGAGAAGATACAATGAAGGAATGGAAAAAGGTTTTCGAAGGGAACATGCCACTGGGGCTAGGAGACCACAATATTTTCCAGAATTGCCATTGAATGTACTGCCTGGGAATACTGTACTTATTACCTCATACAAATTAATACAACGCTGTCTCTTTAAATAATGAAAAAATATTATTCCGAAATTGAAGATAATCAAACTGGATCAAGCATTATTAGTAGCTCAGATATCTCATTAGACTTTCTAGTTTATGATGCCCTTAAAAAATAAAAATTGGGGAGTTGGAGAAGGGGTTTAGAAAGAAAATGGAAATTTGGCTTGTTTTTAGCACCCGAAAGATAGTCAATACAACAAAGGATATGAGCTGCCAATGGAGAATCCCCAAGCCAAACACCTTCCCAAAATTGAAATTTGTGACCATTACCTGCCCTAAGATGAGATCTCTCAATGAATTTGGGAACCAAGGAAGTAGTGTATTTCGGTGGGCACCTATATGTCACAGCATTCCTACAGCCAGCCAAGCTCCAATTCACCAGAGAACCAATCCATCCATATTTCCTGTGAATCACCAGAGTCCACCGATCCTGATTCTGAGAAGTACCTGCAAGACAATGTCCCACATGGTGCTTGACTGCAAATCATGAGGTTTTTCCCTATTTCCAACCACCATGTTCGATCAGTTACTGCACCACCTTCCATTTTATTGGTGCTACTGGTTTGAGCCCATTTTCCCACCCCAGAGGAAGGAATGCATCTTGTTTTTCAGAGACTTAATCACCCTACTTGGAACCTTAAATAACAACAGGTAACATGTTCGCATCACTTTTAGTACTGCCCAAATAAGTGTAAATCTTCCCCATTTTGTTAAACGTGTCCATTTCCATCTGTCCAGCCATTTAGATTCCTCGGCAACTACAGGATCCCGAAACTGAGGAGAGTTTGGATTGCCCCCAACGGAAGTCTTAAGTAACTCTTTTCGCCACAATCCCGTAGAACTTCCCACCCCATTTGTCAAACCAAACAATGAAACCTCATCCTTGTTTATCCCAATCATTTCATGTTTTGTCACATTATTGCGGAGCCTTGACATTATACCAAAGAAAAGTAGCAGCTGCATTGCATTTAGAATGTACCATGATCTCCCCATTTTAAAACAACAGTATGTCATCGTTGAAGTGTGAGTGTGAAATTTCCACCTTCTCATTTCTCCACTATAAACCCTTTTATAGCAGAGCGCCTACAAGCTGAGAACACAATCTCCCAAGTAGATCAACCACTAAAGTGAACAGAAACAATTAGAGTTGGTCCCCTGTTGAATCCCCCTACTTGCATTTATTCATCTCTCGACCAACTGTTGATCAACATTAAATATGTGACAGAGCTCCACTGTATCCATCAATGCCTGAAGCCCTTCTTTTGCGGACAAACTTTGTAAAATGCCATTCTACTAAGTCATGAGCCTTGTCAACATCAATCCTTCCCTTCTATGGAGCCTCAATTGTAATTAAAGACACATCAAGAATCTGTCTTCCCTGAACAAAAGCGAACTGAGTAGGTTTAATAGAAGCATGTAGCATTTCTCTAATCTGCAAAACCAATACTTGGGAGATGACCTTGTAAGTACTTGTCACAAAACTTGATAGGACAAAATTTATTAATTTGCGAAGAATATTCTTTATTTGGAATTAAGCATAGTTAAATCTCTTTCATTGAGATATTGACCAACAGGATACATCCTTCAATGACTCTAAAGTCTGGTTTAGAGACACTGGAATATATCTCTTTATGGTTATAGTAACATAGAGTAAAATGTTGTTGTTGAAACTATCTTTTGCTTTTGAATCTGATGTTCCGCATGCATTTTTTTAATGCATGAGACATGAGTTTTATGCCTTTGAATAAGAACAATTACATAGGAGCTGTTTTCTTTCCAGGATAAGGCCCCTTATATAGAGGAACTTGAAGACCAAATGCAAAAGCTTCATGAAGAACGTGCTTCTGCTATTGCTGAGAGAAGAGCTGCTGATGATGCTGATGAAATGATGGAAGTAGAAGCAGCTGTAAATGCGGCAACATCTGTACTAAAAGGTGGTGGCAGCTCTGCATTGGTTGCAGCTGCTGCGACTGCTGCACAAGCTGCATCAGCTGCTGCAAGGGAACAATCAAATCTACCAGTTCAGCTCGATGAATTTGGTAGAGATGTGAACCTGCAGAAACGTATGGATAACATGCGAAGGGCTGAGGCTCGAAAGCGTAGGAAGGGTCGATCTGAGGCAAGAAAATTATCATCTGCTAGAGATAGTAATGCGATTCATCGCATTGAAGGGGAGTCCAGTACTGATGAAAGTGATAGTGAGAAAGCATCATACCAGTCTAACCGTGATTCGCTGTTGCAGACTGCTAACCACATTTTTAGTGATGCATCTGAGGAATATTCCCAACTTGCAATTGTCAAAGAAAGATTTGAGAGTTGGAAGAAACAATACTCATCAAGCTACAGGGATGCTTATATGTCTTTAAGTGTACCTACCATCTTTTCCCCATATGTGAGGCTAGAACTTTTAAAATGGGACCCAATCCATGAAGAAGCGGATTTCAATGATATGCAATGGTATGGATTTATCATTTTTTAAGGAATTTCAATTAATGAACTTGAAAAGCTACTATGTCTTGAGTCAAATCAATGTATCTGCCATAATTTGGCATCATATTGTGCTCATATATCAAACACATGCCATTCCCAACACACTTTATGTAGGGTTCTCATCTTGTTTGGCCCTTCACAACAGTTAAATACTGTAGCAATTGTGTTTGTTACTTGCTTGTCTGCAATTGGCATATATCAGTCATTTTGACATAGATGAAGGCTGACTTTATTTGGCAGTTCCTCCTAATTAGAATTCTTATCAAAAAGGTCATTCTAGTGATGGGCTAGCATAAAATTTATTTCCACTGTTAAAGACAGAATGTGGAAGTTTGGATGTTGACAATAGGATTTGCCTTTAGGTCTCTTGGGACTTGAGACATTACCTCATAGGGAATGTATGATAATGTCCCTTGGTATATATTTATAGGCATCAGAATCCTCTGGTCCACCATTTGAGCATATTATGAATTTTCATCTTTGTCTTCTTCTTCTTCTTCTTCTTCTTAATCTTTCTTCGTTTAATGGTGCTAATTCTACTTCTTCTCACTTCAGGCATTCTCTACTTTTTGATTATGGGGTGTCGGAGAATGGAGGTGACTTTGAGCAGGATGATGCTGATGCTAACCTTGTTCCTAGCCTAGTGGAAAAGGTTGCAATTCCAATATTGCATCACCAGATAGCTAATTGCTGGGATATGCTTAGTACCAGAGGGACTAAAAATGCAGTTTCAGCCACAACCTTAGTAATCAATTATGTTCCAGCTTCCAGTGAGGCTCTGCGGGAATTGTTAGTTGCAATCCGCACCCGTTTATCTGATGCAATTGCTGACCTCAACGTATGACCTTCAAGATCTTACTTATGCATTTACTTCATGTGCAAATTTATACTTTTCTTGGGTTGGTCATTTACCAAGTTAGTGTTTTTAAGACAATACTTGTGTTGGAGACCTATGGAAACTCTTTTACCTTTGTTTTTTTGTTGTGTTTGCATAAGTTAACCTATGCTTTCTATTTACAGGTACCAACATGGAGTCCACTTGTAATGAAGGCCGTGCCAAATTCAGCTAGATTAGCAGCATATAGGTTTGGAGTTTCTATTCGCCTTTTGAGAAATATCTGCTTGTGGAAAGATATCCTAGCTTTGCCAGTCCTGGAGCAGCTAGCACTTGAGGAACTACTTGGCAGAAAACTTCTACCTCACGTCCGAAGCATCACATCAAATACTCATGATGCTATTACAAGGACAGAAAGAATCATTGCGTCCTTATTTGGGGTGTGGGCTGGTCCAAGCGTAACAGGAGACCGCAGGTATGATTAGATGCTAGCAATCATCATCTGACAATTTTGTTATATAGCAACATATTTTTGCAGTGTTTTTAAATTTATTTGTCTTTTTTTTTCTAGAATCACCTGGGTAAGTTCAATATTGTAGAAACTGAACATTTTCTCAAGAAAATTAGGTATTTTTCTTGAGAAAGTTCATATCTTCTAGCGTTTGTTGGCAAAACACTCAAGTCGAGAATTGGGAAAAACATTTTTCTCATCCGAAAATCTCTTCCACGTGTGATTGAGTAACCAAAATAACCAAAATAAATTTTTTTTGAGAAAACATCGCGAATTTATTTTCTCAAGGTAAATTTTTTAATTCATCATACACACTCAACTGATTAATTAGTTTATTTCCTTTATGTAAGTTTTTATAGTTTTAAAATCTAATTCATCATATACACTCAACTGATCAATTAGTTTATTTCCTTTGTGCAAGTGTGTTTAGTTTTAAAATCTAATTCATCTTGAAATTCTAAATATTTACTTAACACTCGTTTTTTCGTTCCTGCAGCTCTAAGTTGCAACCATTGGTTGATTACATATTAACACTAGGAAAGACAATAGAGAAGAAGCATGTGTCAGGCGTGAATGAGATTGAGACCAGTGGACTGGCTCGTAGATTGAAGAAGATGCTGGTTGAGCTTAACGAATACGACATGGCAAGGGCAATATCCCGAATGTTCCAGCTTAAAGAAGCACTCTAGAAGAGTCTCATCTTCTTATCTCCTGCAAGTTCTTGCGCTTCATTGCTTACAAACTTGAACTCATGTACCTCGTCGCCTTGTTGATTAACCGGATGAGCACTACAGTTCATAGCATGTACATGTTTGGATGTTTGGAAGATATCAGTTGTGGTGAGTCTTGATGGCACCATGAGCTGCATAGTTTCCGACATTTTTTTCTCTCCTACTTGCCTCGTGCTTTTAATGCCCTCTGTGAAAATTTAGCTCACAGAATTTATGTGTTTTATTTTGCAAGAGAAGAATGTTCTACTGTTTTATCTGATGGGTTTATGAGCGAGATTAATGCAAATGTTGTGATATGGAATCTGTTCTTACTTTTTTGATTAATAGGTTCACTTTTATTTGGTAGCCACATTTTCAAGAAAAAATTGAACACATATATCAAGAAAAAGTTATCAATTCTTAATCTCCCTATACAAAGTTAACGAGTATGGAGTGCTTGCAGAAGTTGAGTTTGGGACCAAATTAAAAACTTTTGTTATTTAGGCCACTGTTTGATTCATGATCCGGGTACTGTTTTTTGTGTCTGAAAACTTTAGAATATCAAAATCTTGTTTGGTTGAAAAGATTTTGGAAACAGTTTTTAAAATTTCTTTTGTTAGGAAAACAGGTTACTTTTCATAAAATGATTAAAAGTTGTTTTTTATGTTTTTTCTTTAATTGTACAAAGGAGAAATAGAAGCAAAGCTTGAGCATGTGGTCACATGCTTAACGATGTTCATTAGTATGTGATATTGATGTCCTCTTGGACCTCTTTGCATGTCAATGCACACATTATTTGATGAATAGATCCAAAGTTCACATGATATATAATTTAGGAAAAAATATATATTTTTATACAAGAGATTAAGAATGAAAACACTAACACCATAATTTTATTTATATACAAAGATAAGAAACTTAATATTAAAAATATTAAAAACTCTTTTTAAACTAAATTAATATAATATTAGTATATAATAGGTATACCATTTGAATAATGTTTAATTCAAACAAACTGATATAACATTATTATAAAATTTAACACGTAACACTATAATAAACGATATAACTCTTGCATGCAACCAAAATTCGTGGCCGGGACAGACATCAAAATTTGCTGGTGGCAATGGCGAGCAGGAAGAAGATGATCTGGCGGTGGTAGCAAGGTCCAACAGCAGCTTGCGCGAGCAGATCGGGGGTTTACTGGTCATGGTGAGCAGGGAAGAAGATGAAGTGGCGGTGGTGAGTACGGACTGCCGCTGCTGCGAAAACTGTCGCCCGTCGCCGAGAAACCCAGAAACCCTTCCGTTGCTAGATCCTAGACATCTAGCTCCATTGAAACAAAAAAGCACAAAAAAAGATTGCGAGCAACGACGGTGTGAGTAGCAGTGGCTGTGGAGAACAACAGCGGTGTGAGCAGTAGCGACGGAGATCGCAAAACCTGTTTCACGAACAGACGAGGCGAATGGTTTTCTCTCCTCAGCTGGGACGGAGCTTGTTTGCGAGGGTTTGTTTTCTCATCCGAATGAGATCTGGGATCTGGCTTCCTGCGCCTTCGATGCGAGAATTTTTTCTACTGTGTATTCGTCTGGTGAATAGTAATCTCGACGCACATTCTCGCAAGATAAAATGGTGAGTTTGTTGTTCTTTATTGACGCTCTAGAACGTGTGTTAGTATCCTTGTTTACTTGTGAATTAGTTCTTTGGGATTGTCTCTGATGATCAACCTAAACTCTTTCTGGGAGAACTTCTGCTAACGCTGTAAGACGGTGTCTTTGACTGTCTCTGGCATGCTCAAAAGAGATTAGGGTGGGACGGAAGTTCTTGTACCCGCTGGTTGCCAAAAAAAAAAAAAAAAAAAAAAAAAAAAAGAAAAAAAGGAAAACAAGTTTCAGCATGACATACTAGGCGAATGGTTTTCCTTGTCCGATAGTTAACCACAACAGAGCATCAGATCTGCTTTGCTGTTCGTACAAACCCTGCTTTGCTATTGTCTGCCACTGTCCCGTCGTCGATCAGATCATCAAACCCAGCTCTTCTTTGCTGCGTGCTAGATCTGTTTTGCCGTTCGTCATCCGAATGAAAGTACCAATATTCTTCTTCCTTCGGCAGTTAACCACTGGTATACAATCTGTAAGCATCTGCAATCACTGGCGACGATTTAAAAAAAAAATAGAGATGTTCCGGCCATGTCTTCTTTACCATCGGTATACAATCTGATTCATGGGTGTGAACAGAGAAGAAAAGTATATATATTTTGATATTTTTGATAATAAGTAGTAATACATGACATATACATAATTAAATAAAAAATACATAAATAATTATGTTATTAAATTAATTATTTGGACATTTTCAATAATTTTTTCTAAATATTTTATCGTATATTGTACTCAAATGTAGAAACTAATTTAATCTAGTTGGTGTTAAACACTCTTTTATGGCCTAATTGGTGCATATAATTATTTTGGTGGGATGAGATAAGATGAAATAGGATAGAATATAAAATTTTTTTAAAAAATAATAATAGTAAAAATTTTTTTAAGGTGAAATAATTTAATTTTACAAAAAATATGAAATTGAGTTACAAGGGTCTGGATAAATTTTTATTCTACCTTATATAATACCAAACATAAGATAAGGTAAAAAATTATTTTATCCCATCCTAATCTCTCATATCAAAAGGGTTCTTATACTATTATTTTATTGAGCTATGTTTGGTTGATTTACTATTAACGTATTACTAGTTTGAAATATTGAACATATTGTTTGCATACAAAGAGACATGAGCAGAGAGTGAAAAAGGGCAAACTAAAGAGTAACGTGTATTTAGCCAATTTCATGGAATCTGATCATTTTCCTTGATGAATAAATGTGAAAACATGAAAATTATTCATTTCTACATGAAAGAGCAAATATTTTGAAATATACCATTGGGTAAAAACGAAATAAAGATGTGGAAGGAGATGAGATGGAAGTTTTCACACTCATTGTTACAAATTTGATGTCATGGGCCTGTGTCATTTTTGGAACTTCATGGCAATTATTGTTATTTTAATTTTACTAAAATTAAAAGCAAATGTGTAGTGATTTCTAGCAATTGTTCAAGTTTTTTTTTTTTTTTGTTTTTTTAGTTAAGAATTTTTAAGCGAGAGTAGCAGCTTAGCATCAAATAATGGAAGTTTAAATGGTGGTGAGTTTTAAGCAATCGAAAGCTAGACTAAGTAGATGAGACTCAATACTTTATACTCAGATATTTTATGTTTGAGTTATGGATATAAAAAACAATTAAGTTGGTAAATCTCCTCCATTTAAGGCCTTACA
>JAJIYU010008135.1:0-18365 GCA_030144865.1 Tinospora cordifolia | reverse complement strand
ATTATTTGTAGCACTTCGTGGCTACTACTTTGCGAACTATTTAGAATAGCTCAAGCAAAGAAGAACTAGAACTAAGGTTGCCAAGAAAGAGGCAAAGAGAGAAAGCAAGAGGGATTTTCAACTCTTGTCTTTGGGATGAATGAAATGGGTGGAGTAGGGGGGTTTATATATGGCCCTCTTCCAAATAGTGTCTCCATCTTTCCAATGTGGGATTATTCCTTCCTACACATACCCACATTAATATCTCAACAAGTGAGATATTTCATTCATGAATGCCTTTTCTTTACACATTACTTCTGTATGTATATTACCATCATACTAAACGAAATATTATTTTCATGAGTGCAAATACTTTATACATATACTTTTGTATATTAATATCATACTAAAAATACTATTTTCTTATTCAAATAGAGAAACATATTTTACCCAACAATTCTATATGTCTAATATTAATCAATGTATATTCCTTTATACTTCTATGCTAACTAATTAATTGCATACCAATGACAAATGTATGTATATATATATATATGTATATATGTATTTATATATAAATATATACGTATATGTGTTTTAAACTCAAATTTTGGTTATTACATCACTAAAATTTTCGGTATTGCAATTATTACGTTACTAAAATTTCAGGTATTACACACTAAGACATGCCTGATGCCAACTTGGGGTGATAGTTAAGTGCCTCAATGCTTATTCATCCATGACTCTTATTTGACAAAAAACAGGGTGCTTAACGCAGAAGTAACACAAGCTTTGAGGGAAGAAGTGGACGAGTTTTTATAAGCATATTTTATCTAAAATGTGACTTACCTAGGTTGGCTAGCCAACATGGTAATAGGAGAGCAAAATAGAACATACTTTGGGTTGGTAGAGAACATTTTTATACAGATATATCTCATTCATGCAGGTGTACATACACATTGAAGATGTGTATGTACACCTCTACAATGTGTACGTACAAAATCCCTTCTAGATAACAAAACCCAAATAAGAAAAATAAAATGACAAGAAACTATGTAGATAGATATTGAAGATGTGCTCTACATAAAGGATTGCAATTTTTCCTACTTAAGAATGCTTACCGAAGGCACAAACTAAGCAAGTGCTAAAGGAAATCCATGCAAGTGTATGTGAAAATCACTCGGGGGTTGTAACACTCTCATAAGGTGGTAAGGCAAGGCTATCATTGGTTGACATTGACCAAAAAGCCTCTCAACTTGACACGAAGGTGCAACAATTATCAAAGGCACAAAACTTTAATCCATGCACCCTAAGAAAATTTAAAGCCCATTTAGAGCCTATGCTTTTTTGCTGGTATGAGATAAATATGATAGGCCCTCTTCCAATATACGAAGGACAAGTAAGATTTGCAATAGTAGATGTTGACTACTTCACAAAGTGGGCAAAACCAAAATCGTTGGCATATATAACTAAATAAAAGACCACAAAACTTACAAGGCAATCAATTGTATACTGATTTGGGTACCTTATGAAATTATCGTAGATAATGGAAAATTATTTGATAACGCTAAGTTTAGGAAATTTTGCTCATACCTAGGCATTGATATGTCTTCCCAAAACCTACTCATCCTCAAGTAAACGAGCAAGTAGAAGTAGATAACAAAGTGGTCAAACACACTTTGGAAGAAAGAGTTGAAGCGATAAAGTGAGTATGGGCTGAAGAACTACCACAAGTGCTTTGGTCGTATAAAATCACAAGAATGACCATTGGTGAGACTCCCTTCTCTTTAGAATTTAGCATGGAGGTTGTAATCCCAATCAAGTCATCGAAATGCCAATATTAAAGACCTTGTACTTCAATAATAACCAAATTATGAAAGGGATCAAAGTTCACTTGGGTTTATTGGAAGAAAAGAGGGAAGAATTGTAGGTTTTCCATACAACATACAAAAGGAGAATTAAAAAGTAATATGACTCAAAGGTTAGACATTGTAGTTTTAAAGAGGGAAAGCTAGTCCTCTATAAAGTAATGCTTAACATTAAGAAGCTAGGTTCTGGACTACACTGGGCAATGGATTGTACGAACTAGAATGCTAAATGGAAAAATGCTTAGGAAACTATGGAATGTGAGACACCGTAACGTTTATTATTAATAGAAGCATATAGAAGGCTTCTATTTGCACCAATTTAATAAAGTAGTTGGTTTTCCCAAACCCTTTTACAAAAGTCTAAGTTCAACTAGCTCATACCTTGGGTTTTGAACAAGATGACCTACTTGAATTATCATTGAGAAGAAAGCCAAATAGGATTTATCATTGGGAAGAAAGCCAAATAGGATTTAAAGTAACCTATGTTTGAGTAGAATGACTTGCTCAAACTATTGTCAAGACTGATACTTTAGAGAGTTTAAAGTACTATAGGGACCATTGCTAGGAAGGGGACTAAAAATAGTTTAAAGTACTTTAGGGGTATGAGTAGGATGGCTTGCTTAAACTATCACAGAGAAGAAGGTTAGACATAACATAAAATTTTAGAAGTCTAGGCAAGATAACTTGCTTGAACTATCATCCATAGGCATTTGAAACGTCTTAATATAGGGCCAAGATAATCAAAGATGTTAGAACTAAAAAAATTGTTAAGTTACCAATACCTGCTTAGATTGGGGTATATGTAACACTCCCCTCCCGTGCCCGAGCCCACGTCATCCGATGATATTTTTTCTATTTTTGGTCCGTCTGGAAGGCGGGCCCCATGTTACATTATTCTTCTTTCTTTTTTTTTTCTTCTCAAATCCTTGAGACTTTCTAAATAATATTAACTCATGCAATAATGTAGAAAAATAAACATTTAGAAACATTTAGATAGAATAATTCCATATCATTAATTATTTTCAAAATTCAAAGATACATAGGCTTTGTGTTTATTACAACATAAAATAAACTTTAAAATTCAAATAAAATAAATTGGGCCAACATGCTTCACAATTTAATAAAATCTCAAAAAGAAAATAATCTAAGAGCCTTCCATAAGGTCTTGATATGTCAATTTCTTGAAAGATTAAAAAGAAGGGGGGAACTTGAAACCCAATGGACCATTCCAAATATTTAAATCATTATTTCAACAAATAAGATAAACATGTTAAACACTTTCAAATATCATTTGATTCAAACAGTTTATTATTGTCAGTTGTAATTAAGATCGAAAAGGATTAACCTCTGTATTCCAGATCTAAGAGAGATCATTCCAAAAACTCAAACCCTTTTTTGTGAAGTCAGATCACTCTTGAAAACCCAGTTTACTCTGAAGTCAATCTTAATGCCCAGTTCTAAGTTAAAGGTTCAACATGGTTGGAACACACACGAAGAAATCTTTCCTCGCACTAGTACGTAGAATCTCAATTAATCTTTGATTAAGTGTAAAAACACAACATTCCTATAAATAAATTGAACTTAAACAAAAATTAAATATGCAAGCATGGTAACAATATAACATGGATCATATCATCACATAGCATACACATTTATTAATGCAAGCCTAAGCATGCATATTCTACATGGCATGTAAAATAACTGATCATGCATATTCAAAACATCACATACATGCAAGCCTTATTTAAGTCAAAATAATAAAGTAAAAGTTGAAAAATCATCTCCACCTTAAAAAGCAAACTCTTTCTTGAACCTTCAGTTGAATCTCTTTCAGATCTCCCTAACTGCTAAGACAGAAATTTGTGAGCACTTCGTTACTATTACTCCAACTGTTGTTTAAAATAGCTAAAGAAAAAGAAAAGGATGCCAAGAGGGGGGCAGAGAGAGAAAGGACTTGTTAGTTCTTACTGGGATGAAGAGAATGGGGGGAGGAACAAGGTTTATGTAGAGTTCAAATGAGTGAGAACTAGAAAGTTTGGGGTGCTTCTTGCACAAAACTTGCTATTTCTTTAATTTGGCATGCAAAAATTAGTAACTTAAGGTTTTTAGGTGTTTTGGGGACTTTTCAATGTGTTTCTCATGCACTTTTCGAAGGTCTCGCCTTGTTATTGCGGTAGCCACTCGATGTCTTTCTTTCATGCTATTTCTATTTCTATTTTTTGATTTTTTTTCTCGCACTACCGCAGTAACGCCTACCATTACCATGGTAGTTGTTCGATTTTTTTTTGGTGTCCTTCGATTTTTCGACGATTTCGTTCATGTTGGCGCCAAAATGATACATGAGAACCACATATATATATATATATATATAATTCTTTCTTCTCCTTTTTGGCTACCTTTCCCTTTTGTTTTATTTTTATTTTACCTACTTTATTTTATAACTTGAAATATACATAATTTATGCCCAAAAATTCTATTAAATTCCCAATTAATGTCATTTTTTATTTTGGCCACTTATAAGTTAAAGTATGCACAATCTTGTATCTAAAAAATTTCATAAATTCTCAAGGATCAATTCTATTTCTTTTAACTAAATTTTATACAAATTTTTAGGGTATTACAAACTATCTCCTTAAAATGAAATTTGGTCCTTGAAATTTGCACTAATCCATTTGGACGTCATACAGTCACACATTTCTAGCGAAAAGGTTTGCGTACTTAGCCATCATCTTGTTTTGTAGCTCCCAAGTGGCCTCTTCTGCTCCATGATGTTTCTAGATAACTTTGACCAAGGGAATACCCTTCGTTCTCATGCTTTGCACTTTAAGATCGAGGATCATAACCGCTACTTCTTCGTATATGGCATTGTCTTAGATGTCTACCTCTTCCCAATAGATTATATGAAGGGGGGATCAAGTTCATACTTTCTCAGTATCGACACGTGGAACACATTGTGTATTGAGGACATTTGGTTTTGTAAGTTTAGCTCGTAGGCGAATTTTTCAATTCTTCTAAGTATCTCAAATGGGCCGATGAATCTAAGCAATAACTTCCCTTTTTATCCAAACTGCTTGATTCCTTTTTGAGGGCTAGTTCTTAGGAACAACTTATCTCCTACCTGAAACCTCAGGGGTCTTCTCCTCTTGCTAACATAACTCTTTTGTCTACTGTGTGCCATGATCAATCTCTTTTGTATCTATTTTACTTGACTATTCATCTCCTCCATTAGATTTGGCCCAATAAGCACATGGTCTTTAAGTTCAGCCCAATAGGTTGGTGATCTTTGAGGCTTCCCATAAAGCGCTTCATACGGAGCCATCTTTCTACTTGCTTGATAACTATTGTTATAGGTAAACTCTGCCAAGTGTAAGTACTTATTATAGTTTCCCCTGAAGTAGAGGACGCAAGACCTCAACATGTCTTCTAGTGTCTGAATGACTCTCTCGGATTGACCATCAATTTGAGGATGGAAAGTGGTACTCATGGTGAGTCTGGTGCCCAACTCCTTTTGTAGACTCTGCCAGAACTGTGAGTGAATCGAGATTCTTTGTCAGATAATATCATTTTAGGCCCACCATTAAGTCTTACTATCTCTTTCACATAGAGCTCTCCCAACTTATTGACTTGGTCGGTGGATCTAATGGGCAAGAAATGATCCACCTTAGTGAGATGATCCACAATTACCCACACACAATCTTTTCCCTTTTGGTTTCAGGGTAATCCGCTGACAAAGTCCATGGTAATGTTATCCTACTTCCATTCAAGGATCGAGAGTGGTTGTAACATTTTAGAGGGCTTTTGGTGTTCTGCCTTCACCTGTTGAAAGGTTAAGCACTTGGAGGCATACTTAGCCACATCTCTTTTCATTCCTAGCCACCACTAGGTCTTATGGAGGTTTTGATACATCTTGTCACCGCCTGGATGCATCATGTACTTGGTTTGATGGGTTTTGTCTATTATGGATTACTTACTTTGTCTATTCTAAGGCACACAAATTCTATCTCCAAGCCTTACGGTATTCTCAGCTTCTAACCTAAAGTCAATATGCTTACCCTATTCCAATCTTTCTATTAGGCTCGTGAGCCACTTATCTTGCATTTGTTCATCTTTGATCTGATCTAGAAGATCTGGTTGGCAAGTCATGTTGTAAAGATAAGCCTGAATCTCATTTAAGTTTACGCCTAGATCGAACTCTTCAATCAATTGGTACATTTGACCCTTCTCCTTGTCCTGTTTGTTGAACTTCCCACTCAAGGCTTCATCTATCACATCGGCCTTCCCTGGATGCTAGTATAGTTGGAAATCATAGTCGTTAAGGAACTCCATCTATCTCCGCTGTCTGAGGTTCAACTCCTTTTGCGTGTAGATATATTTTAGACTCTTATGATCTGAAAAGAGGTCAAACTTCTCCCCGTAAAGATAATGTTGCCTAATCTTTAGGGCAAACATGATGACAGATAGCTCCAAGTTATGGGTCAGATAGTTTTGTTCATGGATCTTCAGTTGTCTTACGACATTCAATAACCTTTCTGTCTTTCATCAAGACTACACCCAATCCATTCTGTAAGACATCCATATATAGAACATAGGCAAAACCATGGGTAGGAGTGACTAAGATGGAGGACATAGTCAATCTCTTCTTCAGTTCATGGATTCAGCCAACTTGGAGAAGTCTTGGATGAATCTTTGGTAGTACCCAGCTAGGCCTAGAAACTCCTAATCTCTATAACTGTTTTTGGTTGTTTCTAGTCCATGCCAACTTTCACCTTCTTAGGATCTACAGAGATGTCTTTTGTTGATACTACATGGCTAAGGAACTTGACTGTCTTCATCCAAAATTCACACTTGCATAACTTGGCATATAACTGGTTTCTTCTAAGGGTCTCTAACACAATCCTCAAGTGTTCTAAGTGTTCAGCTTCTGATTTGGAGTAGATTAGGATGTCATCTACGAATACTATCAAAAATTGGTCAAGGTATTATCTAAACACTCGGTTCATCAAATCCATGAATGCTATTGGGGCATTGGTCAAGCCAAGTGGCATCATAGTGAACTCAAAATTTTCATATCGTGTCCTGAAGGTTTTCTTATTCTATCTAACACTCAAATTCTTAGTTGGTGATATCCTGACCTAAGATTAATCTTTGAGAAATAATTGGCTCCTCTTAATTGAATGAATAGGTCATCTATCCTTGGTAGGGGGTACTTGTTCTTCACCGTTGCCTGGTCCAGTTTATTATAGTCAACACATAGTCTCATGGACCCATCTTTCTTCTTCATGAACAACATTGGAGCTCCCCATGGTGATTTACTGGGCCTGATGAATCCTTTCTCTTGGAGCTCATCTAGCTGAGTCTTTAACTTGATCACCTCTATCGATGCCATCCTGTAGGAAGATATGGCTATGGGGTTGGTTCCAGGGTCAAGTTTAATCTTGAATTCTACTTCTTTCGCAGGTGGTAGTCTAGATAAGTCATTTGGAACACATCTTCATATTCCCTAACCATGTCTAAGTCTTGGATTCCTCTTTGCTCTACAGGGTCCTCCTCAAAGAGTTTCTCAACCTCATCTTTCTGCCTCAAGCAATTCAACATGGCTATCATCAAGCTTCTAGGTAATGTCTGCATATCACCGTTGATTCTATAGGTTTCTCTTGAAGGTAATGTTATGTTACTCGCCGCTTAGGACAATCTATCTGTGCTTGATACTAGTTTAACCACTCTATCCCCAAGGTTACATCATATCCATAAAATGGAAGTATACAAAGGTCAACTGAGATTAGTTTATCTCCAAACCTTAGGTCACAACTACACATTCCTTTCGAGATGATGGTAGTTCCTATGGATGTGGATATATTCAAGGTAACAGGTAATATTTTTGTTATTAGTTGCAACCTATATGCCAGTTTTTTAGAAATAAAGGATTTTGTAGCACCCGAATCAAACAACAGTTTCACTATAACATTAAACAGCAGAAATGTACCTTCTACTGTAAGGAACTGATCCTCTTGAACATCAGTAATGATGAACACTCTGGCCTAGTTCTGCCCACGACCTTGGTTTTGTCTCGGTTAGCATTTTGTTATTGTTGTCTACCCTAAGGGCGACCATTTTGTCCTCTCCTTGATTGTTTTGTGGTTGTTGCTGTTGTAGAGTTTGGGTTTTTGTGGTTCAAAATTTTGCGATATGTCCTGACTGGTTACAGTGGAAGCACAGTCCTTGACGTTCGACCTGCTCCAACTATTCCTCTATGGCTCATTTGGGTTGATTTTGAATTTGAGGCGCCTTGCTTTCACCGTTATGACTGGTATTCTTCTTCTTCTAGTTTTCTTGTAATATTTGTCATTACCTGATCTCTTATTTGTATTCCTCGATTTCTATTCAAAATTGAGTTCCTGCTTCAATATTAATGCCCTTTCCACAACGTCTCTGTACATCTTCAGGCCTAATAGCATCATCACTTTTTGGATCTCAATCTTGAGACCTTTTACGAATTAGTTGGCCTTCATTTTCTCCTCCCTGATCAGTTTAGATGAAAATTTGGCCAATTCAGTGAATTTGATTTCGTACTCAGCTACTGTCATGTCCCTCTGGTTGAATCTAATGAAATTGAACTGCATTTTTCTCGGCGTTGCCTCTGGAAAGAACTTCTCATAGAACACTTCCTTGAATTCCTCCCAGTCCATTTGCCTGACGTTAGTGTTCGAATCTCCCTTTAGTATCCTCCACCAACGCTACTCAATGGGAACTTGTTGCCCCTAATACGTCCAAGTGTTCATCCAACTCCTGGTACCAGTGATCTGTCGTTATGCAGTTAGAAGTGCCATCAAATTGAGATAGGCAGAGTTTTTGCAACTCCATCAACATATCTCTCTGTTTTTTGTCTTCTTGTGCCCTCCGATGAGCTAGGACCTTGAGGATTGGCATTGGCTGTTGCGCTAGAATCTGTTCCTATATTGATAGTTGTGGCACCGCTTGGGGTCATATGAGGTAATGTCCTCATAATATACTCCATAACTCTCCTGGTGACCTCTCTCAACATATTCACAATCTAACTTTCAGCAACACCAGTATGTGCCTTCTGTCCTCGTAGTTTAGTCTCGTCAAATGTGGCAGCTCTGGTAGCGTATCTCTTGGATACGACTATTATCTAAAATTCAAAAGTGTTTTTAGTATTTATTTCCTTACGTTTTCATTTCATTTGTGCTATCATGATGCTAGATTCATATTTCTAAGTTCCCAATTGTTTAGTGACCTATCAGTTCATGTTTTTAAGTTTTGTCTGAGGGTTTCAAGGCCTTCTAATGTTGTTGAGTATAAGATTTTTGGTCTCGAAATTTAAAATGTATGTGATGTATATATTTTCATGGATTGAAACAAGTAAAGCATGCATTCAATCAATCATTTAATCATGCAAGTTCATGCTGGCATAGCAAAATTCCAAGTTTCCATCAATACCTTTGAGTTCGAGCATCCCATACCACTCTTGCCCATCGATACAAGCTTCCACTCATAGATCTCACTATATCCAACTAATTTTGCAAATGTTTCGACAACTAAAGTTTCTCAAGCCCCACTTGTAACACCCCAATTCTCTGTTCTTAGTTTCTATCACGTCTGTCATGTATGAGAGACATGTCATCAAATGTTCGCACATATATCATCTACCGAGAACCAGGATGTTACTTTTCTCACATTCAATTCTCATTAATTATCATCTGGGCATACTAGAACTAATATACATAAGAAATCAAACTCTTGGACTAACCAGTGAGTATCACATGAAAAACATGCAACGATCATCAATAATTAAATCATTAACTTCTACATTTAAAATTTAAATAAACGTGGAACATGTTTCCAACTGAAATATCTGGATATGGCCCATGTGGCTGAAGTTTGATCCATAAAGAAAATTACTAATTTAAAACCAGTTTGGAGGGCCATATACCCAGTCTAAACTAACTACCCAACAAAAGAACTCTGATAACAACCTCAATATTTGGTGTTCTCTCACTATCATCATATCGGAAAAGACGAGGAAATTGCACTATATGCCAGATTCCAATGGGATAGGAGCACACCCATCACCCAACCCATAAACTAGGGTCACACCTATCACTCCATCACCAAAGAACTAGGGTCACATCCATAGTTCTATCATCAAGAACTAGGGGCAAAGCCATCGTTCTTCATCGCAAAAACACCCACAGGGATCCCCCATGGACTACTGCGATGGTAGTGGTTCAACTTTAAATTTATCTTTGCTTGTGTATCAACAAACATTTCATTATGTATAAATCATTATTATACACTAACTAATCATGCTGACCATTTCCTAAAACATAAATACGGCAACAATCATTTTGTAGAAGCATAAAAACATGTAAACACCGAGCATGGACATATAACTTATGTTAATCTAGCATTCATATATTCATGTTATTAGCAAATCATTTAATCAACATCTTAACATGCTTCTAGGCATTCAAACAATGTAAATATCACATGTTCAGTATTAAAATTCAAATAATACTAGGGAGCAAGATAATCACTTCCACCTCTATCATAGACTCTCTTGAACCCTTGCGTTGTTATTCCAACTTGTTTCAAGTCTTCAACTATTAGTCTTTAGGATATACGTTTTGAAAAATATAATTTAATAATCATTCATGAACAGTACATTTGTACAGTACCATATGTATGAACAGTACTGCATCTATGAACAGTACGTATCTGTGAACAGTGAATGTTAACAATACTAAATAGTAATAGTAAACAATATCCCGTGAATAGTACCCTATGAATAGTGTCATACTTGTGAACAGTAGGCGATGTATACGTGAACAGTAATACATACTGAAATGAATAACGGTCACAAAGACATCTCAAATCTTAAATAGAGACTTAGATAGATTTATTATACCTCCTTTGATTTGTAGAGTTCTCCAGTTGCTCCAAAAGAAATATCTAAAAGTAGACCTTCACTACTACTATGCAGAAAGTAGGGTTTTTTCCTTCCTACTACTATATTTACGATTTAAAACAACATAAGAACAAGAGAAGAAAAGAGAGTAAGCAAAATAACTATTTCTTTCTTGCTGGAATGAATTTTTAGAATGAGGGGGGGTTTATATAAATTTTTTGGCACAAAACAACATAAATGAACAGTGGTGAACAATGCGCTACAGTAAGTTATAGTGTGTCGAAAGTAATTTTGTCTCGGATAAACAGTACTACAGTGCGCTACAATACCATACGCTACAGTAACGTATTTATGAACAGAATGTATTGTGAATAATATCATATTTTTGAACAGTCCCACCAATAATCATTGCTAACAAAATAGTGTTGCCAATCCGCTGTTGACTGTCGCTACTAACAGAACAGTGCTATCGAATATATGCATATATATAACTCGAATTTCGGATATTACAACCTACCCTCCTTAAAATAAATTTCGTCCTCAGAATTTGTATTTATTCGCTTCAATATTGTTTGGTTAGGTATTTTTGGTGAAGAGGTCTAGATATTTGTTCTTCATCTTGCTTTCTAACTCCCAAGTTGCCTCTTCTACTCCATGATGCTTCTAGAGAACTTTGACTAAAGGAATGTCTTTCATTCTTAAGCTTTGCACTTTGTGGCCTAGAATTGTACTTTGTGACTAAAGGATTGTCTTTCATTCTCAAGCTTCTTTATACGTGGTATCGTCTTGAATGTCCACCCCTTCCCAATGAATTATATGAGAGGGGTCAAGTTCATACTTCCTCAACATTAACACATGGAACACGTTCTAAACTAATGACATTCAATTTGATAGATCTAATTCGCAGGTGCATTATCTAATTCTTCTAATTATTTCAAATGGACCTATAAATCTGGGTGATAATTTTCTTTTGTATCCAAACCTTTTGATTCTTTTTTAAGGACTTATCTTCAAGAACACTCTATCACCCGCTTGAAACTCAAGGGGCCTTCTCTTTTTATTAGCATAACTCTTTTGTTTACTCTGTGTAGTGGTCGATTTTTTCTGTATCTATTTTACTTGATTGTTTATCTTTGCCACTAGATTGGGCCCAATAAGCATGTGGTCTTCAAGTTTAGCCCAACAAGTTGGTGATCTGTAGGGCCTCCCATAGAGAGCTTCATACGGGGCCACTTTTATACTTACCTGATAACTATTGTTATAGGCAAACTCTGCCATCCAGTTTCCCTTGAAGTCAAGGACGCAATACCTCAACATGTCTTCTAGTGTCTGAATAAATCTCTCAGACTTACCATCAGTTTGAGGATGGCAAGCAGTACTCATCGTGAGTCTCGTGCCCAACTCCTTCTGTAAACTTTGCCAAAATTGTGACGTAAATCGAGAGTCTCTATTTGACACTATGGTTTTAGGTACACCATGTAGTCGCACTATCTCCTTCACATAGAGTTCTCCCAGTTTACTGACTTGGTCCGTTTATCTAATGGGCAAGAAATGTGCCACCTTAGTGAAACGATCCACAATGACCCATACTATATCTTCTCCTTTCGGGTTCTGAGGTAATCCAGTGACAAAGTCCATGGCTATGTTATTGCACTTCCATTCAGGGATTGGGAGTGGTTGTAACATTTCGGTGGGCTTTTTGTGCTCAACTTTTACTTGCTGACACATTAGGCATTTAGAGATATACTTAGCTATGTCTTGTTTCATCCCTGGCCACCAATAGGTCTTTTTTAGGTTTTGATACATTTTATCTCTGCCAGGATGCATCATGTATTTAGTTTGATAGGCTTTGTCTAATATGATCTTTATGCTTTGTCCATCTTGAGGAACACAAATTCTATCTACAAGTCGCAACACGCCTTCGATGTCAATTCTAAAATCTGTACATTTGCCTTGTTTGACTCCTTCAATTAGAGTCATGATCCATTTATCTTGCCTTTGTTCTTGTCTAATCTGATGCAGGAGATATGGCTAGCAAGTCATGTTGTAAAGGTATACTTGCTTCTCATTTGAGGTGACACCCAGGTTGAAATCCTCGATCATTTGTCCTTTTTTCTCATCTTGTTCATTAAATTTTCTACTCAAAACTTCTGCAACTACATTAGCCTTTCCTGGATGGTAATGTAATTGAAAATCATAATCTTTAAGTAGTTCCATCCATCTCTGTTGTCTAAGATTTAACTCTTTTTGTGTGTAGATGTATTTCAGACTCTTGTGATCTAAAAACAGATCGAATTTCTCACCATAAAGATAGTTTTTCCAAATTTTAAAGGCAAATATAATGGCTGCTAATTCTAGATCATGTGTTGGATAATTTTGTTCATGAACCTTCAGTTGTCGCAAGGCATATGCAACAACCTTTCCTTCTTGCATTAATACTACACCCAATCCGTTTTGTGAGGAATCAATATACAGAATATGTCCAACACCATAGGTAGGAGTGACGAAGATGGGGGCCGAAGTCAATCTCCTCTTCAATTCTCGGAATGATTGTTCACATTTCTCATCCCAATTGAATTTAACTCATTTTCTAGTTAATTTTGTCATGGGTTCGACGAAATTTGAGAAATCTTGGATGAATCTCCTGTAATATCTAGCTAAGCCTAATAAACTTCTAATTTCTATCGCAGTCTTAGGTTGCTTCCAGTTTGGGATAGCTTCCACTTTATCATGATCTACCAAGATGCCTTCTAATGATATTACATGGCCAAGGAATTTGACCATTTTCATCTAGAATTCGCATTTACTAAACTTAGCAAATAGTTCATTTTTACTAAGTGTCTCTAGGACAATCTTTAAGTGTTCTATGTGTTCAGCCTTTGACTTGGAGTAAATTAGGATGTCATCTACGAACACCACTACAAATTTGTCAAGGTATTGCCTAAACATGCAGTTCATCAGATCCATAAATGCAACTGGTGCGTTAGTTAAACCAAATGGCATCACTGTGAACTCGAAATGTCTATATCGAGTCCTAAAGGCTGTTTTGTGTATATCTGACTCTCAGATTCTCAACTGATGATAGCCTGACCTAAGATCAATCTTAAAGAAGTGAGTGACTACCCCCAATTGATCAAATAGGTCATCTATTCTTGGCAAAGGATACCTGTTCTTTATGGTTACTAGATTTAATTTTCGATAATCAACATATAACCTCATGGATCCATCTTTCTTTTTCACAAATAATACTAGGGCTCCCATGGTGATTCATTGGGTCGAATGAATCCCTTCCATTGGAGTTTATCCAGCTGTGTTTTGAGTTCAATTAATTCTACTGATGCCATTCTATAGGGAGGAATAGTTATAAGATTTATGCCTGAATATAGTTCAATCTTGAACTCTACCTCTCTGTGTGGTGGTAGTCTAGGTAAATCATCTCAAAATACATTTGCATATTCCCATACTACGGGTATTTCCAAAATCTTCTTAGGTTCTCCAAATCTAGTATCATCCTTTAGCAATTATTTGAAGTCCTCACTCTGTTTTAGAAAATGTAACATGGCTGTCATAGGATTCTAAGGTAGTTTCTATATATCCCCATTGACTTTTACTAACTCTTCAAATGGTAGATTTAATGTGACTCTTCGTCTTGGGCAATCGATCTGAGCCTAGTATTGAGTCAACCAGTCCATATCCAATATCACATCATACCCTTGGAAAGGTAATAATCTAAGGTTGTCAGTTATTAGTTTGTCTTCAAATCTCAATTCACATGTACAAACTTTTCGAGTAACTACAATGTCTCCTATGGGAGTGGACAAATGCAATGGTTCTTACACTATAATTTGAAAATGATTCAGATTTCGTAATAACTGGACTCTCGATTCTCTTTCTGTTACGAGTCGTCGGTGCCATGCACAGAGATGGCGTGCCCATTAAGCTGGAGATGCCGAACTTGGGTCGTTTGCCAAGAGCCGAAGGCTACATAGTTTCAATTTATCTCTTTCTCTTTCTTTCTTTCATTACTGTCTTTCTAGTTCATCTTTGAAATAATGATAAAATCTATTCAAATATCTAGAGATTCTTAAAATGAGAGTTCGTAGGTAAAAGAAAACAATTAGTAAAATCTCAAAAAGAAACATGAGTTTTAAAAACTCAAGTCAAAAACAGCTAAAGTTCACGAAAGCAAATCAGAGCAATTAAATTACATGTAAAGTGAGAAGCTTCAAATTCGACATTTAAACAACCTAAAGATTTCTGAAATAAACCAAAAATGTTTAATTACATGTATAAAATGTTTAGTCCAAAAGATTTGGGGCACATGCCCAATTCAAATTAAATACAAATATGTTATATACAAAAAGACATTAATAACCACCTCGGTGAGGTTTCAACAAAATAATCGGAGTCACTTGCAAATGGTCAACTTGCACTGTGTCAACTATCACCTGAAATGGAAAAGTGGGGTGAGCTCGAGAGCTTAGTAGATCATACAACACTTCACTACCATTATTCAGACTAAAATATTAAACATACAAACACTTTCATTACATTAGAACGTTTCGAACACTTTATTATTTTAGTCGCAATTAAGATTGCAAGGTTTGTGGCCTCGGTGTCCCCCCCTCGTGGTCCAGGACAACGTCCAGAGTTAATGCCCGAAGGCCGGTCATCGCCTCGATATGTGGTTATAATCTTAATTTAATCTTCTTTAGTTTTACAATTACATTGCAAATTATACATCATGAGTAATACTTCAAACACATGTAAATCAATCATACTAATGTTCAAATAATTCATTCATGGCATGAATTATGTTATATGGTCTAGGCATGTGAGGGTATCAATTTTTAAACTATCAATATGTCATCCCAGCATTCAACCAATCATTTCAATCAATAGTTACTCAAGAGCAATCCTAGGATACTCCTAAGTACTCAATTTAAAGTAGACAAGCCTCATGTTTAGTATTTAAAATCCAAATAATAGTAGAGAGTATAGTACTCACACCCACATTAGTTTTTCTTTCTTTGCGCCTATGTCCCTCGCCATGCGTGCTTTAGATCTTTAATCTATAAGATTTCAATACGAAGATAATGTGTGTCTAAAGCATCCATAACATGTTCAAAATCATAGATTCGCATCCCTTACATAGGTTTTTCACGATGTATACAAGACCGAAACGAAAAACTGAGCCTTGGACAAATTATCGCGGTAATTCATGTTACCACAGTCGTCGAAATCAGCGACACGTGTTACCACGGTCAATTACCGTGGTAACCAGTGCACAGACTAATTTTTTCAGTACGTTACCATGGTCAATTATTGTAACACTCCAACCCTCGCATCTTTAAGCATTGGACACGACCACCGTTTTCTTGACGGTGGACTAAACCAAATGGTGGGCTGGGCCGGTGTTACTTTACAAGTGACACACACTTGACTTTCTTTCTATTTTAATTATTTCATGCCTTAACTTTATTTGACAGTACATAATTTAAATTTAAGAATTTAATAAGGCAATAATATAAGAAATAACTAAAATTCATAAACTCAATTAATTAAATAAAATTGAGTACATAATTTGATCTTGAAGAAAAACTATTATAGCGGAAGATTCAAAACTTGGGCAACATGCCCTTACATAGAAATTAGAAACTTTTTAAATAAAAAGAACCTAACTAGTATTCATGATCTTCATGTAAATCAATTACCTGAAAAATAGAAGGAAGGGTGAGCACATAGCCCAGTGGATCTTTCTAAACATCTAAATCATTATTTCAATTCAAACGAACCAAGCATATAAAAAACTTTTGTACATTAGGCGATTCAAACAATTTCTTGTTTATGGTTGACATTCGGACCGAAAGAGTTTAATCTCTGTGTTTAACATCATTGGGAGAGACAATCACTTTTGAAAACTCAAACCCCAATATCTATGAAGTGGGATCACTCTTGGAAACCCAGTTCAAAATCATCAATGGTAAACCGACAAGCCAGGTCGGGGGTGGAATACACACGATGACACTATGCAGTCCATCATCGTGCCCGTACGTGGGTTGAATCATTATTTAATCTTTTCTTAGTGATAAAACACACAATATCAAATTAAACCATCGATGCAACATATACAAAACATGAATCATTAAATATTTATTCATGTATAACATGCATCAATATTCTTAATTTCTAAACATGCATAACATGTATATTCATGGCACATCAAATAAATAAAGCATGCATATTAAAACACATATTCAATCAATCATCTTCAAAACATTATCACACATGCAAGACTTATTCAAATTAAAATAAAGAAGTAGAAGTTAGAAATCACTTCCACTTTAAATGCATCTCTTCTGCACACTTCTGAATTCCAGCGGAGTTCTGTTACTTTAAGACTTCCAAACACTCAAGAACTCTCAAAAACACTCAAGAACACTCAAGAACTGAGGGGATTGCCAAGAAGAAGGCTTAGAGAACAAGATGACAATTCAACTCTTGTTTCTTGGGATGAGATGAATTGTGAGCATGGGGGGCGTTTATATAGAGTTCAAAAGGGTAGAGAATGACAAGGTTGTGGTGTCATCTTGTGGGAAACTTGCCAATTCTTCAAAATTTCATGCCCCCAAGCATAGGAAAATAGCAAGTGAGTTTAGAATTTGGAAACACAAGTTTACGAATTTTTTTTTTGGAATTTTTTTCGGATTTTTTCATTATTTTTGGTTATTTATTTTCAGTTTAATCGGAGCTTCGAATCACAACCGTTAGATCATTCTCGATCGCAGCACTCATATCACGGTTAAGATTTTTGGGTTAGTTGTGGATTGTTGGATCGTTGTCGATCACAATAGCAGATTTTCGATTAGGCGGGTTGCATCTAGGCGGTTGGATTTTCCTCGAGCATGGTGTCTGGTTCGCGATGGATCGAGATGCGTATATCTGGGCCGTCAGATGCACATCGATCGCGGTGTTCGATTCGCGATGGATTGGAGTTCGTCTATTTGGGCCGTCGGATGTGCATCGATCGCAGTGTGGTTCGCGATCGTGATCAACGAAACTATTCTAGGCCGTCCAATCTTCCTCGATTGTTGTACGTTTGCGATTAACGAGTGTGCCTTCGATCTGGATCGTCTGATGGACCTCGAGTAACACATTGGTTCGCGATCGATCAGAGATGTCTCAAATCTGGGCCATTGGATCGAACGTGTTGATTGCAGACCGTTCGATCTTTGGTGATTCAGTGTTCCAGGGCGTTCGGTGCAATCTTGATCTGGGCCGTTGGATTATAGATCGTGAAGATTATTCAATTCTGGCTGTTGGATGTAGTTTCTATTATCAAAATCAACTTCTAAAGCTTCTATTATCCGAGTTTTGCCAATTAGACACTTTCTAATTGATGAAAACTTAGTTTTATTGCACAAATTATTCTATTTTATAGTCTTATTAATACTTTCCCCTTTCTCATTATTTAATATTGCATTTATTAGATATTTTTCTATTTCTTTAATATCTTTAATGCCAATAATTAAATAATCTACATTTTCTATTTTCATATATTTTTATTTATTTCATATTTCATTTTCAGATAA
>JAJIYU010008134.1:0-18310 GCA_030144865.1 Tinospora cordifolia | reverse complement strand
ATATATATATATATATATATAATTAAAGAAAATAGAAATGAGAAATTTATTAGTCACATTATTTAATAAATCCTGATTAGCAAGTTATATATTTATGGGTTATAAAAGTAAAAGTTAGAAATATTATTAATCAGTTATTTAAGTAAATTATCTAATTAGCTAGTTAATTTGAATTTAATACATCACAAAAAAATGAAAACAAAATATATAGAATTTACAATTTAATTGTACAATTGAAATAGAATAGAAATATAATTAAAGATTGGAATTCAGATAATATAAATAATAAGAAATTCAGATACTGAAAATAAAGAAAATCTCAAAATAAAAATATAGAAGTATTAGCAAGTTTTCATTATATAGATATAGGTTGAAAATAAAATTAGAATATAAGGATTGCAAAAATTAGCAATTAAGTATGTGTATAGATATGGCTTATATTAGTAAAATATAGTGAGCAAGAAAAAAAAATCAAAACAAAACAAAATATGGGCACACTGCCCGAAATATATATATATATATATATATATACATGGATTACTTTAAAAAAAAAAGAATAAAAAAGTGGAACAAAAAGAAAAGAAATAGTAATAATAAAATAAAATAAACTCTAAATACTTGATCTTGCTAATCTATATGCAAGCAAAAATTGGAAAGTTGTCTTTGAACTTGCCACCCAAAGTTACCAATTTTCACTCTCCCAAACTCTACATATAGGGGCCCTGTGCTTACAATCCTTTAATCCCAACAAGAACTGATACATCTTTCTTGCTCTCTCTCTCCCCCTCTACCTCCCTCTTGGCATTGTTTTTCTCTTTTAAGCTGTTTTAAACAATAATTGAGGTGGAAGTAACGGAGTACTGCAAAAATTCTATAACAGTTAGAGTTGACGTAACAAAGTACTACCAGATATTTTTCAACTGATTTGTTCAACAAAGGTGGAAGTGATTTCTCAAACCCCTATTCTACTTCTTTAGTTTAATACCTTCATGCATATTTAATTTCAGTTTGGTGTGTTTATTATGTTTGAATAATATGTTTTATTTATTTATTTTTTTTAAAAAATATATCTTTTAGATTTGCATGTACACCATGAAATCATGACATGATTAGATTATACATGTTTAGATTTATTTTAAAACATGATGCATACTAAGTGTTTGCTTTCATGTTTTGAACGTTTATATGTTAAAATTATTTTTATTTATTTTTCTTGAGCATGATTTACTTATGATTCATGATTATGATATTTAATAAAAGATGTTGAGATTAAAAATACGTACTGTCATAACGAACATCAGGATCAATGTAGATGTTCTTTACATGTGATTAGTTCAAATGGGTGATAATGAACATCAGGATCAATTGTGACTATAAATATTTTTTAACAACAAAATATTTTTGTTGCTAAATAAGCTAATTGCAACGAATCAATTATTTGTTACTAATTTATTACTGCTACGCACTATTAGAATAAAGTTTTTTATTGCTAAAAAGTTTTAGCAACAAAAAATTAGTGTTTAGCAATGAATATTTTTGTTGGTAAAAATCAAGTTTGTTATAGTGATCTTGTTGAACAATTTGGTTTCTTTTGTAAAGGATAGCATAGATGAAGTTGGAAGTCGTTGGAGTTTGTTGAGGGTTATAGTATTGTTGGTTGTATATTGTATGAGAGCATTTTTGTTATTTTATCTTTACAAACAAATCACAATTATTCATTTAAAAGAGGTAATGCATACTTAGAAAGTTAACTTTGTGGGAACCATTTTAGTAAACTTCCCAACAAAAAGCTAACATTAGTGATCCTTGAACACAAGCAAGAACAAAAATAATATCAGTAAGAAGGTCAAAGTGATTTTATTAATATCATATACTCAAGAAACTTGCTTGAACACCAATATTAATTTCTTTTTACTTATTTTAAAGTTTTTAAAAATAATAACTTTGGTCGAAAATCAAAGATTCTTTCATCTTCAATTATGAAAATTATTTTACTAAAACAAAAAGTTTAGTTTCTTAAAAAAATAACTATTTTTTCAAAAAAATCAAAGATTCTTTCGTTTTTAACCATGAAAATTATTTTGCTAAAGACAAAATTATATATTAGAATTTAGACTTTTTTTTAAACCCTTACAAATACAAAGAAAGAAAGAGAGCGTTGGTCATTACAAGGGCAAAAGTCACAACCAGCACACTTATAAGCTTAATTTTCATTTTCGTCTATATGGAGAAAATACTGGGATTCATGGAAAAGATGGGAGTTAGGAAGAAATGTGTCCGCGTCCGTTCATCATCCCAGAAAAGAATCGTCCATGCATACACACAGCTGTAGGAGGATGATGAAAATGGTTCAGAATCAAAAGTACGGTGTTTATGAATATAATCAGGGGTAAAAAAAATTGTGCGGTAAGCTACTATTGAAACACCTTGTGGAAAAATCAAAAGGTGTTATCAGCGAAACTTGCCGGACGTCTTCATTGTAGGCCTTCCATGAATCAGGCAAACACTTGGCATTAGTTTTGCCAGGGATTAATGAAGGCTCCCCCATCGCTCCTTAATCACTAGCTAAAATCTCCCTACAATCTCCACAGAAATCTGCCAGTTTTTTCTTCAGTGTATCATCTCCACTCATTACATTTTTAGACATGCCAGCAATTTTAAATAGAAATTTTTTAGCAATTAATCAATTGTTTGGATGCATTTAGCTGTCTTAAACTGGCAGTGGTCGAAAATTTTTCTTTTCTTTTCTTTTCTTGTTAAACTCTATTAATTTAAAAAGAATTAACAAAGTTTGAAGGCAGCAAAGAGTTCACAAGAATTTGGCTATCTTAAACTGGCAGTGATAGAAATCATAAGCTATAGATTTCACCAACTTTAATCCATAGTATCTCTTAAATTAAAATCTTCATCATTTTTTCTTTTGCACTTCTATTTCCATTATAATTACAATCTTATTCCTATTAATCTTTTTCTTTGAAAGGAAAGAAAATATATTATATTTTAGTAGTAAATCTGTTAACCTAGAGTTCAACAAGGACTAGTAGTCCATTGCCCTGTTCTAAATATGATCCAAATTAAGTTACCACTCTCTCAACCAATCACTTGGTGTGTGAGGTATTGGTATTTGTCTCTCTTCTTCCAAATTGACCATACCACCTCAAATACTACGATCCTCCCATAGTCTTTCACCTTTCTTATGCATGGTCCACTTTTTCGGAATAACCAAAGGTTGGATGTGTTTGGCAAACTTTTCCCATTGTCCAAAATCCATTTTACAAATCTGAATCCAAGAGATATGGTTGCCAGATTCTCTTTCCTCCATAAATAACACATATTTGATTGGATGTATGAATGTTCAAGCCTAAATTTGTGCATATCCATGCAATTCAACTTATCATGAGTTATCCATCCCAAAATTTTGATCTTAGATCATGCATGAGCTTTTGAAATGAATTTATAAGGGTTCAACAATTTCCATGAGATTTTATAGGTTGTCTTTGGTGTAAAGCTAGCATGCCTTGAATGTTTTTGAGCTCCATGGCAGCTGAAGATCACCTTGGTGCATATTGTCTTTTTCCCATGAAAGAACTTCCAAAAACACTTGTTTGTCAATGCTTTATTCCATCTAATATTGTCCATTGCTATCGGGCTATCCCCCTTGCTCCAGGATCTTTACTTCCCATTTTAAGAGATAGTCCATTTTATTTTTCCCTTCTAATAAAGAAATCTACTCATCATTTTCTTCATTAGGTGTGGTCCTTGTGATTGGATCAATATTCCCATTATATGCTTTATATGTTTAGACTCTCAAGTCAAACATCTTATTTGGCATGTAGTCCCAATTTAGTTTTATGGTTTCATCAATAGCAACCACATTATTAGCAAAAAGAACAACGCATTGGTTATTCACTAGTTTCTCCAATTTTTAAAGAACTTTTATCTTTTTTAAAAAAATAAAGAAATACAGATATATTCATTCATAGGTATAAGTTATATTTCAATTACATAGTTCAAACTTTCTTACTTTGCTTCTCCATTTGTCTGTTAACTGATGATGTAACAAGAACACTTTGTTAATTGCAATGTCCATTTCTATTTCTAGGTTCAGCTGCCTTTAATTCTTGTGAACTCTCTGCTGGAATCTGTAGCTTATGATTTTTACTTTGTTATGTTTAGACCTGGGTGGCAACAGCCACAACTTTAACCTCCATGTTAGGGGCTGCCTCACCTGTTTTCTTACAAGTAGCAAAGTATAAGGAATCTAATAAACTTGGCCCATTTTCGTCACTTTCGAGCTCAGTTGGCCAAATGCTTTTACAGCTTCATGCAGGTATAGCAAGAATAGCACTGATAAATGTTAGATTCAGTTGAATCTACATATTCTTTATAGATTCCTAAAAGATCTTTAAGATCAATTTATTGACATTTTTGTTTGCTTGTCTTTGTTGAACTATCATAAATTTGTCTTGTAATCAGCCATGCAGGTATATTATATTTGGTTCAGCAAGAAGCTCATAATGGGATGCTTGAACCCTTGTTTAAAAGTCTCATGCTTTTGATTACCGCTACCCCGTATGTTTCCACTTTGTATAAGTTTTCATAGGATCCTTATCAAAAGAAAGAGGTTCTCTTATTACCTTATATAATGTGAATGTCATTCAAGATACATTAAATATTTATGCTTCCCCTGTTGTTGTAATATGTTATTTGAGGAATTACAATTCTGATATATTATTTTTTATGTAGTGTCCTTTATCCTTGTTACATTTTGATTGAATCGATTTTGTATGATTTTCTTTTTGGTGTTACAGGGGTTTCTTATGTTCAACCACTATCTTGCAGCCTCCACATGAAGGTTGCGCTTAGTGCTTTTCTTCACAGTGCTGAGACCAAAGTTATATATCGAGACTTCAAGACTTCAAATTATAACACTCCAATCTTCAACCGGACCTCCGCTCACGTGTCACCTCACGTGTGGATCGTCGCCCGATGAAAATCGAGATGCTACGTTAGGTTTCATTCTGTCAAAATTTTTTTTTTTCGAAATTTAGTTCATAATAGTTTGTTCTCAAGTTAATGTCTGTGTAGGTGTTTTAAAACAAACTAAGGATCAAAATCATTTATCTATGTATTCACTAAATTTCACAAATAACGCATGATTGATGTGCAGAAATACTTAAAACCTTTCATTTAAACCAAAAATCGTTACATAATTAAAGTCATTTAAAGATAAAAAGGCCAAGTTAAAACCAACGTAAATACATTAAAACAGTCTAATAGAAAATATAAAACAAGACCTCTAAGTAACCTATCCCGAATGACCTCCCCATGAGGTGTCCAATCTGGGTGCGAGTCTTCGGACGTGGCTACAGTATTCTAAGTCCGAGTGTACCTGAAAGATAGAAATGACAGTGAGCTCGAAAGCTCAGTGGATTGATCCTACACATCACATGCATTACATAGACTCAATTCAAAACATTACAAACACTTTCAACCATTAAACGTTCAGACATTCATTTGTTTTAGTTGTAGTCTAAGACCGGAAGAGGGTTGAGATGCCTCTCAGTATTCCCTGTGATCCAATCTAATCTCAAAGGGTTCCAATACCCGTCTAAGATCAATCGACACTTATATCATAGCCTAAGAGAACATACTTATCATGAATCGTACTGTCTCCCAAAGACTTCGAGCTGTCACAGTCAGCTCAGGGTGGGAATACCTACGATCCTCCTTGTGGCTCGACGATCTCAAGCGGTGACATATAGGAGATGTCACCTCGATTCGCTTTAGGCTCGTCAATCGTATCGGTACGTAGATTCTTAATAAATCATAGTCTTATTTTAGTTTTACAGATAGTCTCAAACACATTACGCGCCATACAATACACTAGAAATATAATTCAAACTATATTGTAAGTCAACATGAAAATGCGCATGAATGAACAACGGCATTTAAATACCTATCTTCCTATTCATGCATATTATAATTAAGTAAATCTAAATGCAAGTCATTGTATTTAATCATGTCATGAGATGATTATGCATGAGTTTAAATAAATCGTTATAAGTCACACATCCTTCACATAGAACAAATAATTTCAATCAATTTTCTATTGAAATTCTAATAACCTAGAACTATCCACACAAATGTTTTGAATCTTAAATACATATAATACAGATGAGCAAGGAAGTCACGCCCACCTGGTTTCTGCAAATCTTCAGGCTTCCTTGCTTTCCTTCGGGACGTTCGGTACTTTAAAATCGTAAAATCTAAAATTCAACACTTGATAGAATCATTCTTGAGCTTACTTAATTCCTAAGATAATTATGGAATTCAAACATTACTCCCGATTAGTTTAGAGTCATTCTAAAATTCTAAAATTTAATATATTCTCATTCATATCAGCTTCTAAGTCTCTCTAAATTTCTTAAATTTAAAGTTTCAACTTTTTTAATTTACTTGCAAGCTTTTATCATGAAATCAGAGTTCTTATAACTTCATCGTCATAATTTTTGATAATTTATTTACAAATCTTTTCGTAAAACTCAGATTTCTAATAACTTAATCTTCGTGATTTAAATAATTTGTTAATATCATAATTAATTTAATTACGAACAAAATAAGACTTCTGTTGGTCAAATCTATAGTCTAGTTCATAACTAAGATTTCTAATCTTTTCTTAATAATACAGTTTTGCTAAGATTATTGTAGTGTGTCCATTCAATTAATTTACGTTCATTTAATTTCCTAAATTTAGATCCTTGACTACTTAGATAAATGATCTAAATTTAAATGCCTAAATTAAATAAGTGGACATCCATTTATAAATTTACTAGTATAAGATGGGTAGCTTATCAAAACTCTTTTCGTTCTAAGCAATGTATATCAATTATTTATCCTATACTTGATTCGAAATTTTATAGTGTCGTGACAATCGATTCTATAATTCTATTATTAAATAAACATACTGAATTAACATAAATCATAATTTTCCTAATTGAGACGTTTAACTACTTGAATAAGTATTTAATTTAATGATCTTAATTTAAATACTAAAATTAAATACTTAAATGAACAAATGAAAGATCCATTAGTTAATTTTTTTTTGTTCCTCAACTCTTAATATTTTGTAATTCCTAATTCTAACTAATGCATCTTAATGTATATAAATTCCTATACTATCCTATGGTATTATTTAATCCACATTAGTAAGTCCATTATCCTTTGATTACCAAATAAACACGCCTAAATTTTATAATCTAAAATCCATAAATTTTATTACCTTCTAGTTTGGTCACCCACCAGCTGAAATTTGCTTTTCATTCCCGTCCAGCTATTGCAACTGCCGGCAAACATGCCCCAAATTTCAATTCAACCCGGCCAACATCTTCATAACACTCCAACAACATGAACACCCACAACAAGGACACCCCAGCCTCATGAACACTACCCACATTCATCACGGATTCATCATCTAGCCGAACCCCATCCAGCAGAATTTACAAATCACGGTTCTTCCACAACAATTTCAAGCAGCAGCCTGTGAACCTGATAGTCCCGAGCAGCAATGGCATGCATCAACAAAAGAACACCTTGCTCTATTTTCTTTCTTCAAATTCACCAGCTGCAGCAGCCATATAACTCTAGTCGCCCCTCTGTTTTCTTCCTCTTCGTCCAATCGTCGCACCAAGGCCAACACCAGCAGCTCCTCGTGACCAGCATGGTGTTCTTCTTCTTTTGGCAGCCGCAGCAGCAGTAATAACCGCCGCAGTAGCAAATGGCAACCAGCTTTGCCTGCTTTCGTCCCTCTGTGCATGGTTCACCTGCACAGGTTCTTCATCTTCAATGGCTGCCCTCTGTTCACAGGTCCTCATCACCCAAAAACAGAGTACCAGCCAGGTTTCAGATCTTCGTTCCATCCGCCCACGGCAGCAGCACGGCTTCCTCTGTTCTCCTTCTTCATTGCAGCAGCGGCTGCAAAACCAGCAAGGCTGGTGTTCTTCTTCAATTAACCGCAGCAGCAAGCTCTTTGTCACGGACGACCAGCTCCAAGCTCTGCCCCTGTTTTCCATCACGCAACAGAACATAGCCGCTCTTCGTCTTCGTTGCACCTGCAGCAATGTACACAGTTGCGTTTCTCTTCCAATTCGTGCATGGATACAACAGTAGCAGCTGCATCTTCCTTTTCCCATTCTCCTCTGTTTTCCTGGTCCACACCAGCCAACATCATCCGATATGTCTCCATTCTGCGCACAACTTGGAGCAGCAACAGCAGCACCTCTGCTGCCTTCCTTTCACTTCTTCGTCTGGCAGTGGCAACGGCAGCTACGGCTGCAACGATGGCAAACAGAGCATCACCACGGTAGCAGCAACCCAATTTCTGGCCTCTGTTTTACAACATCTCAGTCGTCTAGAAGGAGCTAAATCACCGCCATTCCTCTACTGCCCAAAAATTTCCAGGTTGCTCTTCTCATTTCCCGACCAAATCCAGAAATCTAGTTTGGCACCGATTCTTAAATTTTCTGGTCTGTTAGTCATTTTATTTTGTTTAAACTCTATTATAAGTACATGCTAATTAATTTACCATAAACTAATGATAATTTGTTTAAAGATTTATTATGTGCCTAATTTATTACATATCCAAAATGTTGATTTAATTTACTTGAAATTTTAATTTGTCAACCATTTTACTTGTTTAAAACTTTAGTATTTACCAATGTCAATTTATTTAAAACTTTCGTATAAACTTGTTGATATATCAATAATATCATAGTTTATTTATTTTAACTATCCCGTTACCCATGTAAATACTTTATTTACTATTATTATTATTACTATTATTTTTTTCTACTCATTTCGTTACCATAAAATTATGTGTATTAATATTTTTATTTTTATTTTTTTTCCTACTAATATTGGTTGTCAATCTCCTATTTTATTTCATTTTATACGTATTTGCTACATGGCATGATCTTAAGGTTCCGGAGTGTTATACAAACATTCTTCTTGATTCGGTAAGTAAAATTGTAGCTTATTATACTTGTAGTTCCTTATAGTGTCTCCTTCCTCCTACACCATTATTTCTTTCAATATGTTACAATTTAGTTTCTCATTCTGCCCCATCATAGTTTTTTACAATTCTTCTATGCAACTTTTGAAATTAGATTCTTAAAGCTTGAGTTATTGTTCATGTATTTCCTCTTATTTGATTGTTTTAATTCTCTGGAATGGGAGAAAAAATGATTTTCTTATTAGCAATACTATATAAGATTTTGCTCTTGTTTTGAAAAATTTTAGGCAGAAGATCTTTGCTGACTCTGTACTTTGGCGGCTCGAGGAAAAATGAACATGAAAGATCTCATCCGCTTTTTCCCTTCATTGAGCCAAGTCTCCCAAAATAAGTTTTCCAATGTCTCCTTGTAATTTAGTGTACATTAACTCATTGTACTTAATCAAAATTCTCAGCCCTTTTTGAGTTATTGGTATTTTTTAGTTTAAGCAAACATGTTCATCGATGGTCTCTGCAATTTATTTAAGCTAACGTATACAGATGTCCCTATGTGCTTAGTTTCATTTACTTGAATTCTCATTAGCTTTTGGTAATAAATTTTCATTAGCTTTTGATCAGTGAAAGTTTTTCTGCTTATGTGTGTTATTACACAACTCTATTTGTGTAAAAGTAAAACTTGTATATTATTATTGTTATCAATATACAAATTATTACAAAAGAAATTTATTTATTTTATAGCTTTTTTTTTTGTTGAAACAACTAAATAGCAACAAATATTATTGCCAATAACATAATTTAACAACAAAAAATATTGTTGTTAAAGTATAAAATTTTGTTGTTAAAATTTTAGGTTTACAACAAATTAAACTTTTAACAACAAAATAAATTGTGACTATAAATATTTTTTAACAACAAAATATTTTTACTGCTAAATAAGTTATTTACAACGAATTAATTATTTGTTACTAATTTATTACTGTTACGCACTATTAGTAACAAAGTTTTTTATTGCTAAAAAGTTCTAACAACAGAAAATTAGTGTTTAGCATTGAATATTTTTGTTGCTAAAAATCAAGTTTGTTGTAGTGGATCTTGCTGAACCATTTGGTTTCTTTTGTAAAGGATAGCATAGATGAAGTTGGAAGTCGTTGGAGTTTGTTGAGCGTTATAGTATTGTTGGTTGTATATTGTATGAGAGCATTTTTGTTATTTTATCTTTACAAACAAGTCACAATTATTCATTTAAAAGAGGTAATGCATACTTAAAAAGTTAACTTTGTGGGAATCATTTTAGTAAACTTCCCAACAAAAAGCTAACATTAGTGATCCTTGAACACAAGCAAGAACAAAAATAATATCAATAAGAAGGTCAAAGTGATTTTGTTTAAACGCACAAAAAAAAAAAAAAAAAAAAAAGGAACAAGAAGTTAGGATTACAATTCACAATGCGTAAAATTGAAGCAAGGATTTATATTTTCTTTATTTCTTATTAAAGACAGTTGGGGTTTAGAAGAGTATTTTTGTCATTTTGAATATTTTATTATTATATTTTTTGGTACAAGTGTGGTAATGGGAACAGTTTTTGATCGCCTAAGTTGGATGAGTGACGTTACATTTAAGGGCCCCTTACAATATATATATATATATAAGTAGACGGATTTTGGAAATATTAATATCATACTCAAGAAACTTGCTTGAACACCAATATTAATTTCTTTTTACTTATTTTAAAGTTTTTAAAAATAATAACTTTGGTCGAAAATCAAAGATTCTTTCATCTTCAATTATGAAAATTATTTTACTAAAACAAAAAGTTTAGTTTCTTAAAAAAATAACTATTTTTTCAAAAAAATCAAAGATTCTTTCGTTTTTAACCATGAAAATTATTTTGCTAAAGACAAAATTATATATTAGAATTTAGACTTTTTTTTAAACCCTTACAAATACAAAGAAAGAAAGAGAGCGTTGGTCATTACAAGGGCAAAAGTCACAACCAGCACACTTATAAGCTTAATTTTCATTTTCGTCTATATGGAGAAAATACTGGGATTCATGGAAAAGATGGGAGTTAGGAAGAAATGTGTCCGCGTCCGTTCATCATCCCAGAAAAGAATCGTCCATGCATACACACAGCTGTAGGAGGATGATGAAAATGGTTCAGAATCAAAAGTACGGTGTTTATGAATATAATCAGGGGAAAAAAAAATTGTGCGGTAAGCTACTATTGAAACACCTTGTGGAAAAATCAAAAGGTGTTATCAGCGAAACTTGCCGGACGTCTTTATTGTAGGCCTTCCATGAATCAGGCAAACACTTGGCATTAGTTTTGCCAGGGATTAATGAAGGCTCCCCCATCGCTCCTTAATCACTAGCTAAAATCTCTCTACAATCTCCACATTCATTTCATACAAGGAGAACGAATTGCATCGACGCCGCCGCTCATAGCTCTTCTCACAAAACATCAAGCCCTACCTTACCCAACCAGTGAGTACCCTTATTAATAGGAAAAAAACTCTCGCGTCAGCCTACTTCGCCATTCGGGTCACCAGAACCCTAAACCTCAAATTGGACGCGTGGCGTTTGTTGGTTTGTCGAAGGTAAAAGGCGTTAACGAACTCCCCGCGACAGCGTGTCCGCAGAGCGACGAACCCTGGAAGTACAGTGAGGAAACAAAAGACCGCGTTGCTGACGTGGCGTGACAAATGGTTAACCGTGCGGTGGAGTTAAACGGGAACCATAGTCAGCTCAAGTCAATGCTAGCAGGAGTCAAGCATGAAGAAGCCACACAAGTTACTCTAAGCCACCTCTATCCCAACTCCAATCTCTCTCTCTCTCGCTCTCTCTCTCTCTCTAAGTCAGTTAAAAAAAGCAGCAATTAGCAGGAACAGAGGGAGAGTTCGAAAGGGTAAAGGAGCTTGACTTCTCCGGAGTCGTCCTGAAACGAACCGATCGCTGCAACTCAATTCAGTCGGAGACAATTGGAATCGTTGTTTTGTTTTTGTTTTGTAGTGTGAAGCTTGCATCGAATTTCTGTGTACGTTCCAGATTACTCAATTTTTAGTATTTGATGGAACCGAAATGAATTGCAGTTGTTTCTTTGTTGCGATTGTTGTTATTATTATCATTTTGTTCAGTATTATGTGTTTGCGAATTTTAGGCGGCTTTTATGAAATTCTTGCGTTTGATATGCAGCTCAAATTAAGGTTGAGTTATGATTACCTTAATTTAGATCGGTACTTGATTTTTCAGAATTGATTCAAGCTGTATGCTTTATAACAGAAGGATTTAGTGAATTACTCAAATCGGTTAAAATGCACTTGTTCTTTTTTCTTTTCTTCTTAATTTTTTTAAAATAATTCTGAAGTTTTTGTTGGAATCCTCTGGTAATTTCAGTTTTTAAGTCATGCGTATCTGTTGCTCTGGTTTTCTGATCCAACGCTTGCCATCTATTAGAAACAGATATCAGTTATATTTGTTAGTTCAAGGGATTGAGTTGGATCTTCCAAATCCATCTACCTAATGCTTTTACTTGGAAAATTATGTACTAGTGCGGTAGAATTTAGTACCTTTGAAATGTTGCAATCTTTCCAATTCAAAGGACAAGTTATGCTTTACAACTTTAATATTACTTTGACTTATAATGTAGTTCAGTCAATTAACACAATATTAATATCTGTCAACAACATATGCCGTGGAATTTGTTTCTGAACATGTTTAGGCAAGTTATAGATAGCTAGTCAAAAGATTATGAGCTTAATCTAAAAGTTGATGTATAATTGATAACTGTAATTGATAACTCATATACTTTATCTGGGTTACTGTTCATGGAATTCTCAGGTTTTATCAACAATTTATTATGTGATGCTTCAATCTATGTTTGCCTCTTTTTTTAATACATGGTCTATGTTTCTCCTTTTCAACATATGCTTTTGGCTTAAGTTGGGATATCTAGCCTAGCTTTGATCTGTGTATGTATGTATGTATGTATAGGTACTAGGCGTTCTTTGAATTGCTTCACCATGCCTCCATTGTTGCGACTTTCTCAATCTGCTGATATCGGTCTTGACTCGACTGATGAAGAAGTCGTGATGTGTTTAGAAAGGATTGTATCTGGAACTTCTCTCCCACCTAATGTGATAAATGAAGTGAATCCATTCAACGAGTTGCCTTGGAATTTGCCTGGTAAGTATGGTTTCAACTGATCAATGATGGATGTTTGGTTTTGTTTCATTATTTTTTTTTTAGGTTTGTGTTTAGAATCTCTATGACAATGTTTTCTTCTTATCATTGTCTTTCTCCTTTTGTCATGTTTACCTTTTGTATTACTAGTATGCTTCTGAGGACTTAACTATTAGATACTGAATGAGGTGCAACTGATGCTTTGTTCCAAAAGTTGATATGCAGTATAAGTGGCATGCTTATTCTGGGAAAGGAGATGCTTGACTCTTTTAACTTTTAAGCATTTCCACTTTCTAAATGTCATTAATCATCTGTAAAGAATGCTGCCTCTCGCTCTGATGTATATGTTTTTATTTTCGCTGTAACCCGTCATAAGAATTGTAGTTGAAGGCTCTGTGGATTTCTTTACACGATGTGTTCTATTATGATGAACACAGACTCAAGCAGATTAAGATGTCTTCATTGGGATCTCGTCACTTATTTTATACGAGCAAGTGTGCATATAAGAAGTTAAGATAAAAAGGTTTGTGAGACTAGAGATGGATCAATAAATTGATGCTAAGATGATGTTTATAAAAATGTAACTTATGTTTTATATTTTTTCACGTAATAGTTAATGATTTTGAGACATAAATGATGTCTCAAGTGGTAAATTTTGGAGCCTTTCTTGCAGTTGCAGTTGACAATTTGTATGTCAATCCTTGCATTTTTCTTTTTCTTTTGGATGGTCATGCCTTTCATGGTCTAGGATATTGTAGGGCATATTCAGGTTAGTTTATATGAACTAGGTGTTGTTGTCTCAGGTTAATTTTGGAAGAACAATCGTTTGAGTAGGATATAATGGATTCTTATAGGATAGATAGGAAGGTCTAGAAGAAGGACATGGTGTCATGCTCATGGACAAAGAAAATTCCAAATCTTACCGTTCAAACCATTGCAGAGAAAGTAGTGAATTAGTTAAGCTGTGTCAGGTCTAGTTGCTTGTCATGGTTTAGGTAAGAAATTTCCCTTTTAAGACTGGTAATTTTGGTTCTTGACGTCTTCCACTGTGTACTGCTGCATTAGTTAATTAAGAAGAACTTGACTCAGGTTGAACATAAAAAGTATAATTTCACCTCTCCTTCCTCTCTGTTGATCTTATGATGTTATCATGTGAATAGATGTCCCTGTTTTGGATTTTATCTACATTGACATGAAATTTCTCACATAACTCCTCTATCAATTTGAAAGTAGGTGGGAACATTTTATCAGATGGGCATTATTAAATCTTGAGATTGCAGGGACAACCTGTCATAGTATATCTCGGGGCACAAAATCAGTATTAATCTTAGTTGTGATCTTGGAGTTGCCTGAGCTGTGTTTCTCTTGAAAAGATAATGAACTATCTTTTTTCCTGTATATATTTAAACTATCAAGAATGAGTTTTTTGGTCACAATTGTGCCTATTTTTCAGAAAGATATTTGGGATCCCCATTAATTGAGAAATAAGAATTAGCCTGTAACTGTGGAGATGGCTGGTTGTGCAGAAGACATGTGGTACTTCTTCAATTCTGAGGGCCATAAAGCAGCTGAAAGTGGATACTGGAAGGTATCAAAGGATGATCATACAATATTTACAAATTCTACTACCACTGGTTCAAGGACTACTTTCGAATACTACATGGGCCAAGCACCTAGAGGGAGAAAAACTAATTGGGTGATGCATGAGTACAAGATAAATCAGTTGCAACATACCGAAGTCAATAAATTTCTGGTATATTCAGAAATGAAAATTTCATGTATTTGTAGCTGAAGTTCTCTTCCAGTTCAGTTCTAAAGAAACCACGTGTCAGTTCGTTATCTTCAATGATATTTGTGCAGGATTCTAGTTCACTCTCCAGAGTGTTTCTTGATTACGGTCAAAGTTCGAATGGAGGAGAACAATGTAGCATTGCTGCTGGGGCACAAGATTCTAACGGGAAGATGGCCGATTCACAAAATTCCACAAGTAGGTCAAAGGTGGGTGAACTTCCATGTTTTTTTCCATCCTAGATGTGAAAGGTTTCCATCTATGCTGCATGGTGAGTTTATCATATTCATGGTTTTGCATCTATTTATGATGACTGATACCTATTTAATGTGAAAAATTGTGTTAACATCTGCAGCTTCTTCTCATCTTTTTTTTCTTAAATAATTATTATATCTTCATTTTTCTTTTTGTATGTCTTGTGAAAAAAATTTTACTGTTGTTGTCCAAGATACTTTTGGCTTTATCGCTTACTACTTCTAAACTTCTTTTATGAGGAAGTGTCAGATAATTAGTGGGTGCTTTCCTAGTGTTCTATACTAAAGTCCTTACTCCTTGGGCCTCAGGAGAGTCCACAAAGATGCTATTGACATTCACTTTGTGGAAGAATATTCCGCATTCGCTCTATGGAAGAATGTTCTGAATCTTAGATTATGCCAATACAAAGTCTGGCTCAAAATCATTCTAAATTAACAGCCTTTTGCTTTTTCCCTTCATGGATATATGTTGATAATGATATAATGGTTGTAATAGTGCATGTAAATGTCTATCTGTCTCCTCCAATTGGCTTTTGGATTCTATTCTGCTATCAGTTATTGTTACCTATGTTGCATTGGAATTCTGCTATGCAAGGACCTATTTGCTACCTATGTGGCATAGATTTGGAAGATCAACAGTCATATGTAATTGTGCTCTTTCCTTTTCATTTTGTATCATCAGAATCTTGTATTCTTATGTAGGTTCTCAATAGGAAGGAAGGGTCATTGGCATTTACTGAAGAACATGTAGAACATGACAGGCCAGATCATCCTGTTCAAAGCCAAAATGAGTTCAACAATTTTCCCAGGGAGGATTTCTTGGAATTGCTAGATCTTCATATTCCAGATTCACCTTCTAGTTCAGAAAATTCAACTTCTTCAACATTATCATCAGATGAATACTTTGACTCATGGGCTCTTTTAGAAGAAATAGAAGCAGCAGAGCGTAACCAAGAGATGCAACTGAAGCATACAGATAACAAGTTCCAAGTTTCTGCGCCTCTTCAATTAAGTAGAGTTGTCCATGAGGCAGAATCTTTAGGTACATTGATACTCTTGGTTTTTTTGGCACAAAAGTATCTACCACTTCTTCCTCCATTCCGCCATACTTTCACTGAATACTTGATTTTGCATAGGCTTTAGTGCAGGCAATGGTATAAGAAGCTTGCAAAGTGGAGAAAAACTCATTATGGGCTCCTCTCTTCCTGGTTTGGCTGTTGATCAGCTTTTTCCGAACTGCAAGAACTCAAATAACGAGCTTTGCTTGATCAGTGCCAGAGGTGTTGATCAACAGCAAAGAGTATCAAACCAAGATGCTAAGGCATTGTCGTTGCAAGGAATTGGGACAGATAGGGCTGTTGAGAAAGGTAAGAGTGTTGCAGCTAGGACAGATAGAGCTGTTGAGAAAGGTAAGAGTGTTGCAGCTAGGATCAGAAAGCTTAGGAAAAAATATCTGTGCTTCATGCCATTCTAGCTTTCTTTATACATAAACTCGTGCCTGCTTAGGATATTTAAGTTTCAACCTTCGGCCTTTAGTCTAAAGAAACATTCTTAAAAGGTTAGGTCTTACCGTTTTAGGAGAACAAATGATGAGCAAAATACTGATTTCTTATCAACTGTAGACCAAAAAAAAAAAAAAGGAAAACACCTTAGTTTCCAGGCTTCAGATCATGGTCACTGTGTAGATTTAGATGTAGAACATTATTAGTATGACAAAGAAAATTATGTAATAGAGTTGGCTTTGGTGTAAAACTTGGCCCATTTGGTCATGTATCTCAGTTAATGAAAATTCAATTTGAAACGCATATAATGACGTATCAATGCGACGTTATATTAAAAATATATAACAGGTGACAGACTTGTTGACAAATGACTGATTACATTATTAAATTTTGGAACGTATATGAAGTATCAGTGAACGTGTGTGTGTGTCTATATGTATAGTCCTAAGTTCGTTCTGAATTCCTCTCACAAATAACATAATTTTTTGGCAAATGACCATGTATAAGTCCTCTGTTTTTACTTTTTGGGTACTATCGCTTGGACTAAGATATTGGTTATTAAATGCAATACTAATAATAGTAGTGACAATGATAATAAGAGCAAAATGAAGATTGGGTAAGGAGAACGCACAGCAGCGGGCCAAGCGAGGAGAATAGGCCGGCGACGTGGCGTGGAATCATTGATGGAATCACCGAGCTCTTTCAACCACTAATTATTCTCCACGTGGAGTCCTTTTATTTATTTATTTTTTTAAACTCCCAACCACTTTGTAGACCACAAGTGTTTTTACGCGTGGCGTTTCGGCGTATCCCATCATCAGGTCACTGGTGAAGTTACTGCAATGGGCAACGCGGACGGCGGGTTCGTTGCGGAAAAGCCACTGGATTCGACGGTTCTCAAGATAAGCGATCTCAGTCATACTTGTCCTGAGGGCCATGAAGGGGTCCCAATTCAACCTTGAACCGGCGCGATTCAGCCTGGTTCAATCGCTAACATGTGAGCCGGTTGATTGTAATTTCAATAATAGATCAAGTTCCTTGAAGTTTATATGTATTAGTGACATAATACAACAAAATGACTCAAATAAGATATAAATTTAATGAGTTTAAATTTAATATAAATAAATTTAATCAAAATAAGTCAAGCACAATCAAATTTTAGATCATGAACATGTTAAATTATTAAATCTAAAAATGACTTATTTAACATGATCATAAAAAAATTTAAAAATAAATTATGAATATATAAATTTAAAATTAATATATTTATTAGATCACCTTTAATAGTTATATAGTATAAGGATTTAATGGTTTTAATAAATTATCAAGTCACTAAACTCTTGTTTATTAGGTTATTTTTTTAAATGATTTATGATCTGTTAGGTTATACTGCATACCATTTATAAAATACATATCTTTTATCATATATATATATATATATAATTTAAATCATTCATACTTAATAAAAAATTATATGTAATTATTTAAATTTTTTAAAATTATAATTTTTTATTGTTAAACATTATTAATTTGAAATAATTTGTTTATTTATTTTTAAAATATCCATTTTTATTTT
>JAJIYU010008133.1:0-18382 GCA_030144865.1 Tinospora cordifolia | reverse complement strand
GCAAATGGAATGTTTATATGGATTTTCTTAAACATATCCAGAAATTTAGCAAACTGGTCATCCATCTTCTTTTTCTGAAATCTTTGGGGAAACGGTAAGGGTAGAGTTTCAAAAATTCGGATCTCTTGATTTACTCTTCCTTTCGCCTTCCCTTTTGATGGTGTCGGATCCTCATATTGATTCGTGGATGCCTTTGACTCGTCTTTCTCATTGCTAGTCGCTCCTTTAGCTTCTTTAGGTAGTATATTCGAATTTGGAGGTCCTACTACCTCTTTGCCGCTCCTTGTAGTGACCGCTTTGCAATTCTCCTTCGGATTTACTTAAGTATCGCTTGGAAAAGAACTTCGCTATTGGTTCGACACTAGTTGAGCCAATCGCCCCACTTGTGTTTCCAAATTCTTAACAGTAGCATTAATGTTTCCAACTTGAAGTTCAATTCCAGAAACTCTAGTGTCATTCTTATCAACCCGGCTAATCAGCTCTTTGAAGAATCTTGTATGCATATTCATCATTTCATCTAGTTTATCCTCCAAAGACGGCTTCTTATCTTGCAAAGGTTGTTGGTTTACAAAACCTGGAGGCATCTAAGCATTTCTGTTATTTGCATATGAAAAGTTCTCATGGTTCCTCACACCCGGATCATAATACTTGGGGACATTATACCCCCCAGCTGGTGCTTGATACCCGTTGAATCTATTCAATGCGTTCATTTGTTCAACCGAGGCTTCTCCATGATAGAATGATTTATTAGCTTCGGCAATAGAGTATACTTGTTGATGCTATTGAAGTTGAAACCCACTATTCTTTTTTTCCACCAAATTCAGCCTATGAGTCATTGCTGCAATTTGGGCATGCAAGGCACTAATCTCGTCCACTTCATGAAGTCTCACTCTTTTGGCCGTGCCTCTTTCTGTACCATGTCCATAAGCATTGGCTGTCATGTCTTTGATAAGTTGAGTCACCTCTGTGGTTGATTTTCCCATTAAAGATCCTCCACTTGCTAAATCTACTAATGCTCTTGTAGGTGGTGTAAATCCACTGTAAAACATCTGAATTTGAAGCCAAGGTAGATAACCATGTTGTGGGCAATGCCTTAGTAGGTCTTTAAATCGTTCCCAAGCCTCATATAGTGATTCAAACTCAGATTGTTTAAAAGAACTTATCTCCCCTCGCAGCTGATGCACTTTTGCTGGTGTGAAGTACTTTTGGAGAAATCTCTGACCCATCTCTTCCCAAGTAGTGATACTTCCTGGAAGCAAGGTTTGAAGCCAACTCTTAGCTTTATCCCTTAAAGAGAAAGGAAATAATCTCAGCCTAAGCTGATCTTCAGTCACGCCATGGATCTTTACAGTGTCGCATATCTCCATGAATGAGTTTAGATGAACCATAGGGTCTTCCACAACTGAGCCTCCAAACTGTTGTTGCTGCACCATTGTGATCAAGGACGGTTTCAACTCAAATGTGTTTGCATTAATAGGCGTCCTTGCTATTCCAGAATAGTTGTTGTTCAAAATGGGTTTGAAGAAGTCTGGCAATGGTGCTTCCTCGTTATTACCAACTCCTGAACTTTCGCTTTCAGCCATGTTTGAAGCACGTTATAGAGCCTCCAACCGAATTTGACTAATTGTCTTTAGCAAATCTGGATCGTAAGTATCACAAGGACGTTCACTCATACAAGCCTGAAACACACGAGAACAAAAAGATCAAGTGTAGTGGTATTCTCAAATAAATCAATTAATGAATAATAATAATAAGAAAACTATTGTCTTGAATAAAACCAAGTCAATTTCAACTGGTTTTAAAAAACAATTTCACCGTCGTTCCCTAGCAACGGCGCCAAAAACTTGTTAGCTACCCCGCAAGTGTACGGGATTGCAGTAGTAATATCCAAAAAGTCCGGGTATCGTCCTCAAGGAACACTGGTAGTGATTGATTTTTAACACCAAAGTTGCTAAAGATCTCAATTTTATCAAGACGAGGTTGAAAGTGATTAATTCAATTAAAAATCAGAAACTATTGTAAACAAGACTATGATAAGTTATAGAATTCAATAAAGAAACATGTCTAGGATAATGAAAGTCTCCACATAGTGTGTAAATCTTTATTGTATTGTTGGTCTTAGCTAATCTATGAGTTATAGCATCAATGGTTGAAACCCTTTCCCAAGGAGTTTCAATACTCACTAGATCTGTTTCGTCAAACCCTCTCCCAAGGCGTTCGCTGGACAACCTATGTGTTTAAATAAATAATCCATGTGCAACTCCCTAGATTGGTCAACAATCTCCCGATCAATCAACTAGCCTAGGTTAGACTTCTCTCCCGAGATAGACTGAAATACTTAGATCAATATATCTGTGGCCAATAGATATAAGGCTTTAAATATACACAATAAGGAATAGAATCTATAAACCAACAACTACAACTAGATATCACAAACCATGCTTTGAACAATCATATCCCAGACATAAGAACTGATTAGCTCGACATAGAAGTAAAGGAAAACATAGAATTGGATTCAAATAAGCAAAACATACTCAAATCTCTTTACAATCTTCAAAAGTTAATAAAAATCCAAACTTTCATGCCCTAGGAGCCGTCACAAAGTTTCTTCTTTGAACTTCTATATCCTGGACTCTAAATATCATCTTCTATTTATAATCTCGCACTAAAAAACCTAAAAAATACGAAAATCTTGCATTGAAATCGAGTGACCTCGGTCAATGACCACTGTCTGTGTGCTTGATGTCAAAAACCCAGGTTTTTCTGCATTCTGTCCACCGCGGTCTGTGTAATTCCTGTGCGAACCATGTTATGGTGACTGCGGTCTTCAATTTGTGGACCGCGGTCACCAGTGTGGTGTACACTGGTTCGTTCTTCATTCTTGACTGCAATCTTCAGTTTGATGTACCGGGGTCTTCTGGTCTTTGTTCTTGATTTTCAGCTCTTTAACACCTTCTTCTGATGCATTCCTTGAATATATGAACCTGTATCCTGTAATACATGCAAATACCTTTCTCAAACATTATTTTCTCATAGAAACATATCAAAATCATCAAAACAAGGCTTAAGAGTTGTTAAATAATGCATTTCCCTACTATATGCAACTATTGCTAATTATGCAATTCTATAGTTATATTTTCTAATATTTCCTACAAAATGCATCATTTAACCTAGTCTAATAATGGTTTATTATGCAACTAACATCAACATAACTCATTGTTTTATTTTTTTAACTAATTTTCTCATGAAATTTCTAGCAACCAAACTTTCTGGAATTTTTTTCTGATTTAATTGTTTTTTGTTTATTTTTCTACAATCACCTAAATTACACTATTTTCTATCCTATTTTGAGTATACGCTATGTCCTACTATATAATTTTTATTTCTTACACTAATTTTGTAAAAATTAATACTTTAGCCTAATTTTTAACATCAATTTCCAGCTAGTTAATTTTTGAAAATTTCTAACTATAAATGTTTACAATATTATTTTTACTACTAACTTAAGCTACATTATCAATTATATTAATTTTACGTACGAAGTTATATTTCTACTAAAAATAATTTATAAAACAACTCTTGATCAAATTTAAGGCTACTTTAGAATCCTAAATTATTTATATAGAGTTAATAAATTTTATTTTCACAATAATCTAATCTACACAGCAATTCACTATATTAAAATCCCATTCAAATGCATGAGAAATAACTTGTATTTAGCATGCTATCATTATATCATAACTGAAACGTAGCAAAACTGTAATCTAAAAACGCTGCTTTGAAAATCTGCAATTTAGAAAATAAAAATTAAAACCAGCAAGTGTGAGGAGGAGAAGAAGTGAAATAAAGTATGACGTATGTTAAGTTTAATGTAATATTAGATCATTATGTGTGGTTAAAAATAAATAATATATTAAAAAATACTACATGGTGACCAGGTGGGGCGTTAATGTATTACAAAATAGAGGAATTGGAGATGAAAAAATTAAATTAAATTAAATTAAATTAAAAATAAAAATAGAGAAGTGGGAGGTGGTATTTGGTAAATCTCAAGGATATATTTATGTATAATTTAAATCAGTTATAGAACCTAGTGGAAAAATTTTTGGAAAAAGAAAAGAATAAGTGAAAGTAGTGGTCATAAAATACAAAATCTTAGCAGTAATACTACAACTTTCATGGCAGTCATGGTGAAAGACAAACTACAATAAATCTTGATTACCAAGAAAAACATATATATAGTTGAGGAGATAAAGTGGATGAGATATTTACTGCACTTTTAGCAATTCTTTAGCAATGTCCCTCCATTGTTTAGTAGTTCTTTATGAAGATTAGATAAATGCTTCAATAAATAAAAGAGAGTCGTAGAAGAATAAACAGAGGGAAAAGGAGATGATGGCGCAAGAAAATAGAAATTTTCATTATTATAATTTAAGTTCAAGTTTTAAAACTTGAACAAATAGAGGAGTCTCAAAAGTGGCATACTAAATTTGGATAAGGATGTGACTTGAGATAAAGTTGGCTTGATAGATTATCATCATCACATGATAAGTTTATCTCTAATAACAAATTGAACTCAAGATTAAGTGGGAAATAAAAATTTATTCCTATCATCAAAGGAGGCATTTTTTTTAACAAATCTATCATCATGTGCTTTTTTCTTTGAACACATGGTTCCATGTGATTGGCCCATCATAATTAAATCTTTACACTCTAATTTTAATATTAAAATAATTAATTTGATCAATTCTTATGGTGACATTTGTCACACTTTTACAGATAATAATTGTATCTACTTGACATGTCAATTAATTGAAATTCATTAGTTACTATTTTTTTTTCAAATATTATAGGTAGTGCCCTCATGACCTACTGTACCACCTGCCTTGTGATCTATGTCAACATCTTTGACAATAAAATTGCACCACCTAGAGTTGTTGCTACTACTACAAGTGCCCTATGGTCCCTTTGACCAGATTTATCAGTGTCCTCTTTTGTTAACACCCCAATCGTTGAGACTTGATTGTTTAGCTAATAACAAGGCGGGTCGGGGCCATATTACCTTTACAAGTACACAACTTGCAACACATTCTATTTCAATTATCTCAAGTCTTATTAATTCATAATGAGCACACTACCCAAACAATTTAACTTTAATTAAATAAGACTATTACATGGGAGATAAAAAAAAAATCTTTAATCTTTATAATAAAGAAGTATATACTTGAATTTTCAAATAACAAAAGAGTACATATCTTAAATTAAAAATTAAATTCAACGAAAGTCTAAATTAAATATTCAAAACTTGGGCAACATGTCCTTACCAATAAACTTTCCAAATTTAAAATCCTATCAAATACTTAGTAGTCTTCATGATTCAATTTCCTAAAAAATAAGAGGGGAAGGGGTGAGCACATAGCCCAGTAGATCATTCTATAAACAATTAAGTTATTAATTCAAATCAAATGCACATCTAAATTCAAACACTTGTAAAGAATTAGGCGATTCAAATATCATCTTTGGTTATTGTTGACATTAAGACTGAAAGGGTTCTAATCCTTTGATGTTCTTATCAAAATACTCTACTCTTGGATGGAAAGACAATTCATCTTGTCATATTCCATTGGAATAAGGATCTCATCTCCACATTCCAAGTATTTTGCATTATACCCATCCACATATATTGATGAGCCCCATATACACTTAATATATGTAAATAACACTCATAGCATCACTTAAATTACTGTGACAAAAGTAGTCCATAAACTTCAAAGTCTTAAACTTATTCACACATATTAATGAATCCAAAATTAGAATAGTATAATTAGGAATAAAACATTCAAAAAGCATGAAAATAATATATAGCATGCTTCATGATTCAAATTAAACCTAAGCATGAAAACTAGGCATGGTATGGTATCATGAATGCTTAAAACTTGTATATATGATAATCTAAATTTAAATCATAATCAAAACATGTTGCAAACTAAAATAAAAACATGCTAAAGTAAAAATAAAATATGCAAGAACATGCTAAAAACTCAAACTAGTAAAGTAGAAGTATAGGAAATCCCATCCACCTTATGAAGCTTTTTCTCAAAATTTTAGCAGAGGTTCATTTCTTCAACACTTCTAGCACTTCAAAGATAACTCAAGAACACTCAATAAAATACTCAAACACTCAAGAAACCTTTAAGACCACTCAAGAACAAAAGGGTTGCCAAGAAGAAGGCTAGAACAAGCTAAGAAGGAAGTGTCAACTCTTTGTTTTGAGATGAGAGGAATGAAAGCACTAAAGAAGTTTATATAGATTTTCAAGAGCAAGGGGGGACGGTTTAGCATGTGTTCATAAAGCAACTTTCCTTCACACACTAGAGGACGGTTTTGCATGATTTATCTTTCCAACAATCCAAGGTGAGCACGGTTTGGCAAGTATGCAAGATATGGTTTCTATTTCATGTATGTGGACAAGATATAATTCTCATTTGGTTTCCCAATTATGTGCGAGCACAAAAAAAGATTTAGAATACTTACTAATCTTTGTTTGGACATTAATCTAGGTGTGATATTGTGAGCAAGGCAACTTTCCAATATTTTTTGGTAAATGATTCCTTTTCTCGTGCACACCAAATCAACAAGATTTGGCAACCTTCTATTTTGAAATAGAAACTTCTAATCTTGTTCGTTGGTTGTTTAGAAACATTTTTTAGCAACCTCTATTCTTGAATTAAAAACTTCTAATCTTTTTCCTTGGATATTTAAAAACATTTTTCAGCAACTTTTATTCTTGAATTTGATAACTTCTAATCTTGTTATTTGGGTATTTAGAAACATTTTTCAGCAACTTCTGTTCTTGAATTAGATAAATTCTAATCTTATTCCTTGGGTATTTAGAAACATTTTTGGGTGCACATGAATTTAAAATAAATTCATATATCTCATTCTGCCAAGATTTTGGGCCCTTAGCACACACATTTGGGTTTACATAAATTTAAAAAAAATTCAAAACTTTCAATTGGCTAAGTTTTTTTTCCATTTGCTTTCATAATTTAGATTCTCTTAAGGCACATCAAGTGAATGAACTCTTAATTGAGCAAATGAAATGAATTTTGGATGCCTAAACCATTTGAGGTGTTCATTCATTTCATTTCATCCCCTTTTTATTTGAAATTTCACTCTCCTAAGAGGTTTTTGAGCAAATTTAAACTTGCCAATTGATTCTAGATATGAATTCGATTTCATTTATCATTTCATTTCATTTAGTACAAAATTTAAGGGTATTCAAACCTACCCTCCTTAAAAAGAATTTCGTCCTCGAAATTTGTACATGCTCATTCGACAAGTACTTCCTTAGGGGTTTCTAGTAAAAGGTTTGGTTCTGACTAATCTAGTAAGCCTAACAGTTTTATGTTTGTGTAATTGTCTATGTTATAGCCTCTACTGAAACTGCATGGTTATGGAACTATCTTTTGCTAAACTTAGCAAATCTAGGCTTCTTCTAAGTACTTCTACTATAATCCTTAAGTGTTTCATAGGTTTTGTCTCCTATAGCATAGGGTTCTTCTAGCTTACTAGCTTGGTTTGTGGATCGAATTGGCATGAAATAAACCACTTAGAGATGATTCACAATTACCCAAACAGTGTCTTCTCCTTTTCGGTTCCTGAGCAAACCACTGACGAAGTCCATGACAATGATATCCCACTTCCATTTAGGAGTCAGGAGTGGTTGTAACATTCCAAAGGATTTTCGGTGTTCTGCTTTTACTTGTTGACAGGTTAAGCACTTGGAGACATGCTTAGCTGTGTCTCTCTTCATTCCTTTCCACCAGTAAGTTTTTCTCAGGTTTTGGTACATCTCGTCCCCATCTGGATGCATCTGTAGTTGATTTTATGAGCCTCATCCAATATGATCTGTTCACTCTGTCCATAGGTTCTTTTCTCAAGTCTTAGGTGTTCTCAAAATCTAACCTGAAGTCAGTATGCTTTCCCTGTATAAGTCCTTCGATTATACCTACAAGCTACTTGTCTTGTTTCTGTTCTTCCCTGATCTGATGTAGTAGATCTAGTTGGCAAGACATGCTATAGAGGAAGGCATGTTTGTCATTCAAGGTTACACCAAAACTAAAGTCTTCGATCAACTAGCACATCTGACCTTTTCTTCCTCCTATTTGTTAAACTTTCTACTCAAGGCATCGACTACCACATTGGCCTTCCCCGAATGGTAGTGTAATTGTAAATCATAGTCGATAAAGAACTTCATCCATCTTCGTTGCTTGAGGTTCAACTCTTTTTTGGGTGTAGATGTACTTCAAGCTTTTGTGATCTAAAAACAGATCAAATTTCTCACCACAGAAGTAGTGTCTCCAAATCTTCAGGGGAAATACAATGGCTGCTAACTCTAGGTTGTAAGTAGGGTAATTCTTTTCATGGACCTTTAGTTTTCGTGAGGCACAAGCAACTACTTGTCTTCCTTGCATCAATACCACTCCCAATCCACTTAGTGAAGCATCAGTATAAAGGGTAAAAGTAACACCATGGGTTAAAGTAACTCGGACAAGGGCTGTAGTCAATCTCTTCTTTAGTTCTTGCAATGATTGTTCACACTTCTTATCCCAATTGAATTTAACTCCCTTCCTAGACAACTTAGTCATAGGTGCTATTAGTTTGGAGAAATCTTGGATGAACCTTTTATAGTATCCAGCCATACTTAAAAAGCTCCTAATTTTTGTAACTACCTTTGGTTGCTTCTAATTCATGACAGCTTCGACCTTTTCCAGATCTATAGAGATGCATTCTAATGATACTACATAACCAAGAAACTTGACCATCTTCATCCAGAATTCACATTTGCTAAACTTGACATCTAATTGATGCCTTCTAAGGGTCTCCAACAATATCTGCAAGTGATTTAAGTGTTCAGCCTCTAACTTGGAGTAGATTAAGATGTCATCCACAAAGACCACCACAAACTAGTCAAGATACTATCTAAACACTCGATTCATCAAGTCCATGAAGGTTGTCGAGGCATTGGTTAAACCATAGGGCATTACGATGAACTCAAAGTGCCCATATCTTGTTCTGAAGGCAGTCTTTTGTATGTTAGACTCCTTGATTCTTAATTGGTGATATTTGGACCTCAAATCAATCTTTAAGAAATGAGTGGCTCCTCTCAATTGATAAAATAGGTCATCAATCCTTGGCAAAGGATACTTATTCTTCATTGTAGCTTGGTTCAACTTCCGATAATTGACACAAAGTCTCAGAGCACCATCATTGAGCTCCACAAGGTGATTCACTCAGCCTGATGAATCCTTTTTTTCCCAGAGCCCGTTGAGTTGATACTTCAACTCAATCAGTTCTACTAGTGTCATTCTATAAGGACGTATGGCTATAGGGTTGATTCTAGGGTAGAGTTTAATCTTGAACCCTAACTCTCTAGCAGGTTGTAACACCCACGAATTTTGTATGAATTTCAAATAAAATATTTCGTTTGAGAAATTTATAACATTTTTTGATATAAACTATGTATACTCTAAAGTATGAAATAAGTATCAGAGTTGTTCTGTGCGTGATGGAGGTGTGAGTCCTTCCAAGGGGTGTCTCATTATGTCGACACATTTTGGGAGGCTCAACTTCAAGTCTCGCCAAGGACAAAACCCTGCACCCAGTCAATTGGTGGCTAAGGTGGAGACGATATTGTCACGGTGGGCCCAAGTTGTTACAAATGGGATCAGAACCGCTCTATGTATATCAGAGGTGTGAATTTCAAGGACGAGATTGCCCCCAAGGGAGGTGGATTGTAATATCCCATATTCGTCCGACTTTAGGGGGGATTCCTATGCTAAATGTGCATTCGAGGGTCTTTGATTGTGCCGGGCACTTTTGGGAGACTCAGGTTCGAGTCTTGCTAAGAACAAAACCCTACACTCAGTCAGTAGTGGCTAAGGTAGCGACAATATTGGTACGTAATAGACTCAGGTTGTTACACAGGTGGTAGTCCCGGTAAGTCATCTAGGAACACATCCTCATAGTCACTAACCACTACTAGATCTTGGATTCTTTTTAGTTCAACAAGTTCTTCCTCAGAGAGTTTCTCAAACTCATTCTTCTTCCTTAAGCAGTTCAACATGGCTATGGTTGGACTTCTCGGTAATCTTCGCATATCCCTATTGATTCTATTGGTTTTCCCAGAAGGTAAGGTTATCGTCACTCATCTTTTAGGACAATCTATCTAGCCTTCGTACTGGTCTAACCAATCCACCCCGAAGATTACATCATAGTAATAAAAAGGTAAGGTGCATAGGTCAACTATTATGAGTTTATCCCCAAACCTTAGGTCACAACTACACATTCTTTTGAAGTCATAGTGGTCCCTATTGGTGTGGACAAATTCAAACTTATTGGTAGGGATCTAGTCTTCTTAAACCTAAACAACGAGCATTCAGGCCTAGTTCTACCCACGACCCTAACTTTCCCCCTGATTGGCATTCTATCGCTATTACATCCCTTGAGGGCAATTGTTTTGACCTCCTCCCTATGGTGGTTGTTGTTGAGGAGCCTGAGCAAGAATAGTCAAGCAATCTCTAGCAAGATGACCCTTCTACCTGCACACATAGCACAGCCTTTGCCTCTTGGCCTATTCCTTAAACTCATTCGTGGTCTGCCCCTGTTTCTGTGGTGCCTTCCCACCACTCTTCTTCTTTTTCTAGGCCCCTTGATAATTTTTTTCATTCTTAGCTCATTTGTTCTTTCCCCTCAACCTTTGTTCCAGGTTGAGTTTTTGCTTTAGTGTTAGGGATTGTTCCAAAACGGTTGGCCTTTATTTTCTCTTACCTAATTAGATCTAGTGAGAATTTGGTCAGTTCAATAAACTTTCTTTCATACTCAGTTACAGTCATCTCTCACTGGTTAAGTGGGACAAAACCCTCCTGTAGCTTTCTCAAAGTCACCTCTGGAAAAAACATTTCATCGAAGATCTCCGTGAACTTTTCCTAGTTCATCTTCTCTAGTTTTCCTTTCATTCGTACTATCATGACTTTAGATTCATGTTTCTAGGTTCTCGATTTGTTCAGTGACTTATCAGATTATGCTTCTCGATTCTTTTTGTTATTGGGTACATGATTTGGTTTCATATGACATACACGTACACAAATAGAGCATGTTTTTCAAATGATCATACAATCATACAAGTTCACGCTGGCATAGCAAAATTCAAGCCTTCCATCTAAGCTTTTAGGTTCAAGTGTCTCATACCACTCTACCCCTTCTACTGAAACTTTCACTTAGAAAACTTTCACACCCAAACAATTATGGAAATGTCTCCATAGCTAAGGTACCCGTGCCCACTATACCTGACAATCCCATACTAGCCAAGCATAGAAAAACAAGTTCTTCCAAAGTTTCTGACCATTCACCAAACATGGTCTGTCATTCTCTAAGTCTAAGGTTCTTCCATAACCTCGAATTCCTATGCATCCCATACTACATAGAAACTAGACATATAGAATCTTCCTGATTTCATATCCTCAACAAACAATGATTTTGTTCTCACACATTTTCAGTTCCTAACCTATGTCCTAAAGTTTTATGTTTTTGATCCACTGAGCTACCCTTGGCTACACCCATGTTCCTACCTAAAGTTTTTTCCCTTGACCTAGGTTTTCAGTCTGGTTGACTCATAACGTCTGTTTAGTCAAGATACCACCTTGGGCATCTTTTTCAACTTCTTTTCAATCTCTTACCCTAATTTTCTACCTTCTAATTTTTTTTTATAAAAAGTAAGGGTGTTCTTCAACTGAGACCACTCGTACAAGCTAGTGAGAAACCTTTTGACCGAGCAGCGAGACTGAAGTCTACTTTTCAACTACGCTTTCTAGGGTGAGATAATCCACCTCCCTTTTAAAGTTTAGCTTTACTCGGGATAAGACTTATCCACTATCAGCTCAACTTGCAGTCTTTGTATCCAAACAAAATATTTCAAAACATATATTTCTTTCTTAAAAACACTTCTAAAAAATTTTTCAATTTTCAAAATAGAAGATAGGGCATTCTAAGTCTAATAGGTCAAACCTAATTGAGTTATATTTCCTAATTCTAATATCACTGTAATTCTAGCCCAACACATTTTTGGGCTTAACTTTCTGTTTCTAATCCAGTGCTTCTAATAATAACTAAGCTATGATACCGAACTTGGTATCAGGCAAAAACTAATGCCTATGCTTTGATACCACCTTTCTAACACCCTAACCCTTGAGACTTGAATGTTTAGCTAATCACAAGGTGGGCTTAGCCATGTTACTTTTACGAGGACACAACTTGCTACACATTCTATTTCAATTATCTCAAGTCTTATTAATTCATAATGAGCACACAACCCAAATAATTTAACTTTAATTACGTGAGACTATTACATAAGAGATAAAAGAAAATATTTAATCTTTATAATAAAGAAGTACATACTTGAATATTTAAATAACAAAAGAGTACATATCTCAAATTAAAAATTAAATTTAGTGAAAGTCTTAATTAAAATAATCAAAACTTGGGCAAATGCCCTCACATATAAACTTTCCAAATTTAAATTCCTATAATACTCAATAGTCTTCATGATTCAATTTCCTGAAAAACAAGAGCGGAAGGGGTGAACACATAGCGCAGTAGATCATTCCATAAACAACTAAATTACTAATTCAAATCAAAAGCACATTCAAATCCAAACACTTGTAAACAATTAGGTGATTCAAATTACATCTTTGGTTATTGTTGACATTAAGAATGAAAGGGGTTCTAATCCTTTGATGTTCTTATCAAAATACTCCACTCTTGGATGGAAAGACAATTCATCTTGTCATATTCCATTGGAATAAGGATCTCATGTCCACATTCCAAGTATTTTGGGTTATACCCATCCACGCATAGTGATGAGCTCCATATACACTTAATATATATAAAGAACACCCATAGCATCACTTAGATTACTATAACAGTACGTGGTTCATAAACTTCAAAGTCGTAAACATAATTCTCACATATTCATGAATACAAAAAATAAAATAGTAAAACTAAGAATTAAGCATTCAAAAAGCATGAAAATAATACATAGCATGCTTCACAATTCAAATTAAACCCTAAGCATAAAAACTAGGCATGACATGAGATCATGAATGCTTAAAACTTGCATATATGATAATCTAAATTTAAATAATAATCAAAACATGTTGCTAACTAAAAATAAACATGCTAAACTGAAAATAAAAGATGCAAGAACATGCTAGAAACTCAAACTAGTAAAGTAGAAGTGTAGGAAATCTCATCCACCTCATGAAGCTTTTTCTTAAAATTTTAGCAGAGGTTCCTTCCTTCAACACTTCTAGCACGTCAAAGATAACTTAAGAACACTCAATCAAACACTCAAACACTCAAGAATACTTCAAAATCAATCAAGAGCAAACCAAGAAGAAGGCTAGAATAAGCTAAGAGAGAAGTGTCAACACTTTGCTTTGGGACGAGAAGAATGAGAGCACTAAGGGGTTTATATAGATTTTCAAGAGCAAGGGGGACAGTTTAACATGTTTTCACAAAGAAATTTTCCTTCACACACTATAGGATGATTTTACATGGTTTTGGCAAGTATATCTTTTCGATAATCCAAGGTGAGCACGGTTTGGCAAGTGTGCAAGTTATGGTTTGTATTTCATGTATGTGCGCAAGATATGATTTTCATTTGGTTTCCTAATTATGTGTGAGCAAAAAAAGGATTAGAATACTTACTAATCTTTGTTCAGACATTAATATATGTGTGATATTGTGAGCAAGGAGACTTTCCAATATGTTTTGGTAAATGATTCCTTTTCTTATGCACACCAAATCAACAAGATTTGGCAATCGTCTGTTTTGAATTAGAAACTTTAATCTTGCTCCTTAGGTGTTTAGAAACATTTTTCAACAGCTTCTATTCTTGAATTGGAAACTTCTAATCTTGTTCCTTGGGTATTTAGAAACACTTTTCAACAACTTCTATTGTTGAATTAGATAACTTCTAATCTTGTTCCTTGGGCATTTAGAAATATTTTTGGGTCCACATGAATTTAAAATAAATTAATATCTTTCATTGGCCAAGATTTTGGGTCCTTAGCACACACTTTCGGGTTCACATAAATTTAATAAAAATTCATAACTTTCAATTGGCTAGGTTTTTTCTATTTTCTTTCCTAATTTAGATTCCCTTAAGGCACACAAAGTAAATGAACTCTTAATTGAGCAAATGAAATGAATTTTGGATGCCTAAACCATTTGAGGTGTTCACTTTATTTCATTTCCTTCCTTTCTCTTAAACTTCACTCTCCTAAGAGGTTTTTGAGCAAATTTATACTTGCTAATTGATTCTAAAATTGATTGGACTTCATTTATCATTTCATTTCATTTAATACAAAATTTAAGGGTATTACATCTTCCCTCATTTCATTTCCTTTGATTCTTGTCATTATCTACAAGTCAAAAGTCATTTTAGTATCTGGATGTACCATAACAGAGAATTTCCAATACACAAAAGACAATTATAATCTCATCTCAAATCATTTGGGTGTACACAAACCCATTTTTATCAAATCGGGATACAAAATTCTTTTCCAAACTTGTGATGATAGCTATTTCCTATATGTCTTATTCATAAATTTCATCATTATTGTTATAACGATTGTCTCACATTTATGTATTATTTGTGTTATCATGACTCTAGATTCTTGATTTGTTTTGTGGCCTATCAGTTTATTCTTTAAAGTTCTGATCAAGGTTTGTCAAGTCCTCATAAGTTTTTTAGGTACAGGATTTTTGGTTCAATGACCACAATGCATGTGATATACATATTCATGATATTCACATAAATGTGGCATGCATACAAACAATCATTCAATCATTCAATTTCATGGTACCATAAAGAGATTCCCAAGCTTCCATCCATGCCTCCGAGTTCAAGTGTCCCATACCACTCTTGCCTGGGAACATGGGCTTCTTCTTGGAAAGCTTATTACACCCATATAATTTCACAAATGTCTCGATAACTAAGGCCTCCCAAACCCCATTATACTCAACCATCCCGTACCAACTAAGCATAAGGAAATAAGCTCTTTCAAATTCATCAATCATTCACCAAACATGGTCCATCAATCTTTGATTTCAGGATTCCTCCACACCCCAAAATACCTATACATCCCATACCACAAAGAAACCAAAAATATAGGATCCTCTTGATATTGTTTCTAGACCAAACAAGTGTTTTGTTTGCACACATTTTCAATCTTTAACATATGCCCTATAAATTTTTATTCATGATCCACTGTGTCATCCTTGGCTACACCCAAATCTCTACCTATGGTATATACCCTAGACCTTGGGTCTCAATACCTAGCTAAAAGGTTCCTCCATTGAACCAACAACCTTCATCACTTTTAGACACCACCATTAGATTCTTAGTGAAAATTAGCCCAATATATCTAATGCCTAGGCTCTGAACCACCTTTGGTATTTCATTAAACAATTTACCTAGTGAATTACTAACTAAGATCTGATACCATGTTTGTAACACTCCACCTCCTAGTAGTGGTTTTAGAGGGCATAACTACTAGATTGCCCTCGTATAATCAAAATAAATATGGTAAAATGAGATGTGTAGATTGCACAGTGTACAATGTCACATATGAACCACTCAAAAGACGAGATGTTACTATATCTCTTTCTTTTTTTCATTTGAATCTCAACTCCTTGAGATTCCCTTGTTACAATAATTTTCATGGATTCTTAATTTCCATATGACAATTTGAAAACCTTTAGACAATCATAAAACCATTCAAAACCCTTTAAATAGGATGAGACAAGTAACACATGGCAATAAAATCATGGTTCACAGAAAACTTGAGAAAACTTCAACAAAATTTGTTAGGATGGACAACCTCCATTATTCAAAAGAAATGTAAAACCACTAAGTGAAATAGGGCCAACATGCCCAACTACTATAGAACTAAAATGATAAATATGTGCTGAAATAAAGTAGAGGTCCCATGAGCTTAAGCTAGACTCTAATTACTAATTTCTGGAAAAAAATAAAAAGGAAGGGATGAGCTCAAAGAGCCTAGTAGATCATCCCAATCATTTAAATCATTATTTCAATCAAATAAAATACACATGTCAAACATTTCATAGATTAGGTGATTTAGGCAATCGATTGTTTAACAGTTGATGCTAAGACCGAAAGGACTCCACCTCAGTGTTCTAAATTAGGGAATGAGGTTAATCCAAACACTCAAATCCATCTCATCTATGAAGTGGGGTATATCTAGACTCCTAATTCATCAATTAGGGGAAGTGGGGTTAATCCAAACTCCCAGTTCCATCAATCAAATAACTGGCAAGCCAAGTCCAAGTTGGAACACTCATGATGATATGATCAGGTGCATCATCTCACTGGTACGTGATTAAAATCTTTATTAGTCTTCCTTTAATGAAAGCTCACATTTATGGCATACAAAATCAGTTTATCGTTGTTAGTTGCATAGCATACTAACTATATTCCGCGCATTTTGCATGTGTTTTGCATGGTTTGAGTAGAAATTAAGACGTATTTGCATTTGAGCATTAATGGATGCATTTGCATATCATATGCATTATTAGGAGAGTTTCAATGTGATTTCACAAGTTTATAATAGTGATTTAATGTTAGAGAAAGGTTTTTAAGTGTTTATGCAAGTCTTGGATGAGTATATAGAAGTTTGAGAGTGGAAAATAACTCAAAAATGCACAAATCAACGTATCATCATAGTAGGAGAACAAATTACTGTAGTAATCAACACATGAAAAGAAGATGAAACCCAAAAAATAGTACTGTAGTAGCCATGACAAGTCAAACCCAGAAACACCATTACCGCAGTACACTACCATAATCATCTGCAAAGAAGCATTACCGTGGTAGCTGACCAAGGTAACTCGAGGGGAAAAATTTGGGAATTTTCATTACTGCGGTAACACACAAACAGAACTAGATTACCACAGTAGGTAGCCATGGTAACTAAAATGCACCTTTCTAGGTTGAGGCATTATGGCGGTAATGAGTGGTTATCATTGTAGAACAGTAAAACTACTATGGTAGCCTACTACAGTAGTGCAACATTAGATAGGATGTGATATTGTAATACCCTGAAAAAAAAATTGTACAAAATGAAATGAAACGATTCCCTTCAATTATATGTGCAATTAATTCAATAGAAGTCCATTTGCTCTGAAGAGTCTTAGTGAAATAAGAATAATGAAATGAGATGAAACAAAGATAAATTTATAGAAATTGAGGTGCAACATTATTTAGGCCTAAATGATAACTGAAATTAATTCATTAGAAGTTCATTTAATTTGTCAATGTGGGTGTCATAAGAAGGGAATGAGAAACATGCCAAGAGCATGGTTTTGTGAGAAACAAAATAGAAACAAATAGAAACTAAAAAAATTTACACACACATGGTGGGACTCCAAAAGAAGAGGAATGAAGAAAGACGGGAAAATAGAAAGCTCCCAATGTATACACTAGAAAATGATTTAGAAAGTTTTCAATGCACACAAAGGGATGTCCAAATCTTTGCTAATCCATATTAGAAAGAATCCCAAAATGTTGCTAAATCATATTAGAAAGATGTCATGAGCACACCAAGAAAACCAAGAATGGAAGTTTCCAATATTAGAAGGTTACCTATGAGCGCACCAAGGAATCAAGAATAGAAGTTACCATGAGAATCCTATGCTATCTTGATGCACAAGAGAAATAAAAAACTATAGAAGTGGTCCCAAATTGTGCACAAGAGAATGAAATAGAAACCTCTATGCTTGCACATGCACAAACCGTGTTCACGCAAGAAAAACAAAACCTTAAACCATCCAAACCTTGTTGCCAAAGTATTGCTAAACATGTGCACATGTAATACCCCAGAATTTTTCCAAAAAATTTAAAATAAATAAAATAAGTTGAATAAATTAATTTCAAAGATTTTAAGAAATTTTGGGTGCAAATGGTGGGTTGGCACATGAAAAAATAAAATATATTAAAGATATAGTAAAAATTAAGCAAATAAGAGCTTAATTTGATAATTAAATGAAAATAAAAGTTTAGTAGAATTAATTACAAAATTTAAGGAATTGCTTGAGAAATAAATAAAAATAAAGTATAAATACACATATTGGTTAATATGTGAATGAATAAGGTATGTGTTAGCATAATAAATGTTAATACTACATATGTACATAGAAAAAATTCATATAATTAAATAAAATGTATTTATTAAAAATAAATCAAACATTATGTAAATAATAGTGTGTAATTTATAAATTATTATCTGAAAATGAA